>JABUQX010108771.1:20000-29052 GCA_015478945.1 Trachelipus rathkii | reverse complement strand
CGCTATCCACTCACAGCCGAACAGTACTATGAGGTTAAAGTGGCTAGTGGGTGTTGTAGGAATTTTGGAAAACCTAGGTAATGATAGAGAAGAGCGGTTTTCTATATATAGAATAAGAGAAGATGTGTGTTGAATCTTGCCAGAAACTAGGGTCTAAAAAAAGGAGATAGAGTATGTGAAAGTTCGTAGTAAAGCGATATGGAAGTGATCGTATGGTTGTTTATGTGAAGAAATGTTATTAAAAACCATCAAAATAGCATTAAAAACAAACAAAAAACCATTGGTTTATTTGGGTTTATTTTAAAAAAACCAATGTGTTTTGTTTTGTTTTAAAAAAACCATGTTCTTTTTTCCAACCGCTACGCCAGGGGTCCTAGCAGTTTTTTATTTACACACAATGCATTTTTTTCGAGGTCTTCCCGATATATATATATATATATATATATATATATATATATATATATATATTATATATATATATATATATATATATATATATAATAATATAATATATATATATAATATTAAAAAAAGGAAAATGATAATTGAAATATACATCTTGCTCTTTTCGCATATTTGAGGTGAAAACAAAATACTGCCAAAGTTGATAACAAAATAGTTTTAATTATAAATTGCTGAACAAATAAGGTAAATCTGCCCAACTCTTAATAATTATATAAACGGAAGCAGATGTTAAATAAATAAATAAATAGTCATCATCTCTACAACGGATAATGGGCTTCTTTTTTCTGTACAACTCTATGATGATGGTCAAAAGCAGGACATTCCTATTTCCGTCCCGTGGCGTGCTGTATCGTAAAGAAAGAGAGAGAGAGATAAGTGATTTTGAATACATTACTTAAAACAAAGAAAATGGAGCACAACTCACCAATGATGTAAAGAATGGTCGAATGATCCTCATTACTTGAAGGCGACACATTCTGGGTGTTGAAAGATTATTTCTCTTTCATCGGGGAAGTTTGCGAAGTTTGTGACCCCCTTCCTCCGTTCTCAGCAATGTAGTTGAAGTCGATTGTGTCTCCGAAGAGCCACTTGATAATTGCAACTCCGAAGAGTAACTTGATAATTGCAACTCCGAAGAGTAACTTGATAATTGCAACTCCGAAGAGTAACTTGATAGTTGCAACTCCGAAGAGTTACTTGATAAGGGCAACTCCGAAGAGTTACTTGATAATGTGCAACTCCGCGCAAGAAGTTACTTGATAATTGAGCAACTCGAAGAGTTACTGATAATAGCAAAACCCGAAAGTTACTTTAAATAAGGTCAACTCCGAAAGTTACTAAATAAGGGCAACTCCGAAAGAGTTACTAAATAAGGGCAACTGCCGAAGAAGTTACTAAAAGAAAGTGTTTGAATTTGATATTATCGGTGATTAATACTGACGTCTCAGATTGTAATACGACTAACCTATTTTTATAAGTCAGAAGAAATAATAAACCTAATCAAACACGATCTAGAATTTGTCAATCTATTAAGACGCATTCTATTAAATTGATATTTGACATTGAAAATTCTAAATATTAAAGAACTTTCTTTCTTTGAATCGAATGTGTTCGATCTTAGTAAATGATACCTGACGTCTCAGCTTAAAATACGACTAATTAAATTTAGATGAGATTGAAAATATCGATCGAACACATCTAGTATTTGTCTTAAATGACTCATACTATTTATTTGACTTGATATGAATTGAAATATCAAAATGGTAAAGTTCAACCTAGAAAAATGAAATGAAATCAACAAAATACTTACAAGACCCGGACATTCACACGAACAAACCTACACACCATGAAGTTACCAAACAATCCTCTGAATGCAGTTTAACTACTGCTAGCAACAATGCTACTATTTAGTAACTAAAGAATGAAGACTGTATAAGTCATAATACTCCAATAAATGTGACAGCTCAATTCCCATGAAGAATCCGAAACCAAATCTAGAAGCAATGTACAAATGTTGATTAGGATTTATAAAACTTTACCTTTTAATATTTTGATAACTTAACTTGGCTTGAGCTACCGATGGAAAAAATGTAACTAGCGTTACTGATGCTAAAAGGTAACTTGAGCTACTGGATGGAAAAAGATAACTAAAATAGCTTTAGCAGCTTTTTATTATTGAAAGCTCGGAAATTGAGCTAAATTTCCCTTTCCCCAAAATTTTATATTTATTCAAAAAGAGTAGTTGGTTTACAGTTTTTAAACACTCGGGGGGCGGGGATGACTCCGTCCTTTTGGACGGGAGTCATAAAAACATGAAACGGGAGTGCTCTTTTTAATAAAAAAATAATCGGAAATAAATTGAACAATGAGAAATATTCTGATTTGAAAAGTATAAAAATTATCAACTCAAACTATAAAAAAATATAAAAATTATCAACTCAAACTATAAAAAAATATACTCATCCACGTCATCTCCGATTTAATAACTCTCGTATTTGAAATTGATGAATTCTTCGAATTGCTGAACGATGAATTGTTGAAATTCAAAGAATCTTGAGCATCTAGCAAAATTTGAAATGACAAATCCTTCGATGTAAAAAATGAAAAAGAAACGAAACCTTCCAAAATATAAATCTGAAAGGAAACAAAATTTTCAAAAATAAAAAAACGACAACGAAAGATGACAAATGAAAAATGAAGAAAATAACTAAACTTCCAAATTAATAAACAACAAAAGAAAAAATAAATAAACTTTCAAAATAAAAATCCAAAAATTCAATGAAAGAAAAAAAATAATCTTTCAAAATAAAAAAAGCAAAATGATAAAAAAGGAAAATGATAATTGAAAAATGCATCTTGCTCTTTTCGCATATTTGAGGTGAAAACAAAATACTGCCAAAGTTGATACAAAATAGTTTTAATTATAAATTGTTGTACAAATAAGGTAAATCTGCCCAACTCTTAATAATTATATAAACGGAAGCAGATGTTAAATAAATAAATAAATAAATATTCATCATCTCTACAACGGATAATGGGCTTCTTTTTCTGCACAACTCTATGATGATGGTCTAAAGCAGGACATTCCTATTTCCGTCCCGTTGGCGTGCAGTATCTACAGAAGAAAGAGAGAGGATAAGTGATTTTAATCACATTACTTAAAACAAAGGAAATTGGACACATATTCGACCAATTTGTAGAAGATATGTCGATATGTCTCATTACTTGAAGGCGGACATCATTCTGGGTTGAAGATTAATTCTCTTTGTCATCGGGGAAGTTTCGCGAAGTGTTGTGACCCCCTTTTCCTCCGTTCTCAGCAATGTAGTTGAAGTCGATTGTGTCTCCGAAGAGCCACTTCTTGATAATTGCAACTGCCAAGAGTAACGTTTATAATTGCAACTCCGAAGAGTTAACTTGATAATTGCCAACTCCGAAGAGTAACTTGATAGTTGCAACTCCGAAGAGTAACTGAGAGTTGCAACTCTGAAGAGCTTTACTTGATAATTGCAACTCGAAGAAGTTACTTAGATAATTGCAACTCCGAAATTTACTGATAATTGCAAATCCGAAGAGTACTTGATAAATTGCCAAAAACTCCGAAGAGTACATAAATAAGGGCAAACTCCGAAGAGTTACTAAATAAGGGCAACTCCGAAGAGTTACTAAATAAGCAACTCCAAGAGTTACCTAAAAAGAAAAGTGTTTGATATTATCGGTGATTAATACTGACGTCTCAGATTGTAATACGACTAACCTATTTTTATAAGTCAGAAGAAATAATAAACCTAATCAAACACGATCTAGAATTTGTCAATCTATTAAGACGCATTCTATTAAATTGATATTTGACATAGAAAATTCTAAATATTTAAGAACTTTCTTTGAATCGAATGTGTTCGATCTTAGTAAATGATACCTGACGTCTCAGCTTAAAATACGACTAATTAAATTTAGAAGAGATTGAAAATATCGATCGAACACATCTAGTATTTGTCTTAAATGACTCATACTATTTATTTGACTTGATATGAATTGATATATCAAAATGGTAAAGTTCAACCTAGATAAATGAAATGAAATCAACAAAATACTTACAAGACCCGGACATTCACACGAACAAACCTACACACCATGAAGTTACCAAACAATCCTCTGAATGCAGTTTAACTACTGCTAGCAACAATGCTACTATTTAGTAACTAAAGAATGAAGACTGTATAAGTCATAATACTCCAATAAATGTGACAGCTCAATTCCTATGAAGAATCCGAAACCAAATCTAGAAGCAATGTACAAATGTTGATTAGGATTTATAAAACTTTACCTTTTAATATTTTGATAACTTAACTTGGCTTGAGCTACCGATGGAAAAAATGTAACTAGCGTTACTGATGCTAAAAGGTAACTTGAGCTACTGGATGGAAAAAGATAACTAAAATAGCTTTAGCAGCTTTTTATTATTGAAAGCTCGGAAATTGAGCTAAATTTCCCTTTCCCCAAAATTTGATATTTATTCAAAAAGAGTAGTTGGTTTACAGTTTTTAAAATATATATATATATATATATATATATATATATATATAATAGATAGAGTGTGATAGATAATGATAATATTTGTTTTCAAAGTGTTTTAATTATTTGTTTTCAAATATTTTTTTATATATTAAATAATAAATTTATTTTTATAATAGGTTGTATCGTTGAAAATTGCCGAAAAATTAGTATGATATTTCCTTGCAGTGAATTAATTTAATAAAGTGCAATTAAAATAGGAGAAAGAGCATACCCGTTTTCCAAGATACAAAGGTGATGAAACTTATGGTGGGACATACTGATTATCCATGCCCGGTCCCCGCCAATCTCAATATTACTAATAAGCAAAATATACCGTAGGAAAGTTACCTACCCTGTTATTTACTAGTTCAGTATCTCGCTTCATTTATACATATAATAGTCCGTGTTCGCGTCAAGTTTGTGTTCAAGTGTTGCTCATATTTTCAAAATGAATTTACACAAATAGTGAAATGTGCATATGCGCATTTTTGTTTACGGTTCATACGAACTGTAGATTCATTAGTATTCATGCGTCTCTAGAAGAAATTGATACCCTAATCGGGTTTTCATCCTCATCATTACTATTTTTGCCACGTCTCCATCAACGTCTTATAGAAACAGGAAGTTTTAAAAAACTAACTAATTGAAACGGGCGACCTCGCACAGTACCACCTCCAGATGTTTTAAGACCAGGTTCTCCAAGAGAACTTGAGACATCCTACAACAAGTACCAGAAAGATTCCTGCAACACTACATGTCATTCGACAATTTTCAGGGTATTGAAAAATCAAATTCTGTACCCTTATCACATCCAACGAAGTTTGCAGGCAATGTGTACCAACAATTTTCGTGCAAGAGTAGCTTTGTGTCGATGGATGCACCAGAAAAATTGCAAGAATCCTCACCATTTAGCAGAAAATATTGTTCACCGATTAGGCAAATTTTTCCAGAGACGCCATATCGAACTTCTACAACAATCACACATGGGCTGATAAGAACCCACATGCAATAGTTGAAAGCCGCCATCAACACCAGTTTTCATTGAATGTATGGTCGGAATTGTTGGCGACCATTTGATAGGTCCATTCTTTTTACCAGCGAGGCTTACTGCAGACGTTTATCGCCAATTTCTTGAACAGGACTGCATACACTACTGGAAGACGTCCCATACAATTAAGATCAAATGTATTTATGCCGACGCGCTCGAAGCTGCAATTCAGGTTAGTGTGACTTGTAACTATTGAACACTTATATCACGCCGGTGTTGTGGGTACGTCGAGGAGGTACACGAACCTTGGCCTCCGGCGGTCTCCCAGGACCTAAATGCATGGATTCTTCTTGTGGGGTCACCTGAAACATTTGTTGATCAGCAACAGTTTGAAAGTCTCGAAGAACTTAAGGGCTCGCATAATCGGCATCTGTGACACATTCGCTCGAACACGGTATATTTGAAGTGTCCGCCAATCAAGCGTCGCAGAAATAGAGGCCTGTATTGCCCTGGGGCTCTTTGTTCAACATTTCGTTATAAAACCTTAGTGCACCATTGCTTCGTACTATTTCTGTTGTATATTTTCTTCTGTGCAGAATGTATGTATTCTATAATAAATAAATTGAATGAATTTGTTAATTACCTTTTCAAATTTAGTACTGTTTATTGTAACTTAATGTTTAAATAGTTTTCATCACCTATCTTGGAAACGAGGCGTTTTCGGCGAAATGTTTATTGACATATCTTATATTTATGCAAGGAATATCATACTGAATTTTTTCCAATGATTAACGATACACCCTATATTATTATATAATATATATATATTATATATATATTATATATATATATATTATTATATATATATATATATAATATATATAGTATATATATAATATATATATATATATAATATATATATATATATATATATATATATATATTATATGGCTGAAGATTGCGTACACCATGTCAGAGTCTTGCTCATTTTAAGAATTTCCCTCACTCCTAAAATGTCGATTGACGCTCATGTGTTGTACAAACTGCAATAACAAATCAGGAACGTTGCATTCAATGCCATACTGCCCTTCCCCCTCCTTCAGAAGAGCTTGCGAAGACGTACGCCAATATTTTGGCTTGACATTATTTACCTTTGAATTCCTATATTCAATTTGTCAAATTACCCGCTGTTTATTATAAAGTGTTCAAGGTAAAATTATGGAAAAACACATCGGAAGTAATATATTTTTCGTTGTGGGAAATATGGATTAAACTTGAGTTGATAAGATCTGTGCCCCTGTTATTATGTTTTTGATAAAAATCATATAATGGCTACGAACATAATTTAGAAAAGTAAGAAATATATGCAAAATTTTTTATTAAAATTTAGCGTAATCGAATAAAGCAGTTGTTTCTCAAACCTTTTTGTATCTTTGGGCCCATATATCAAATTCATATTAAAAATCTAATTATATTCGTATATATATAATATATATATATATATATATATATATATTATATATTATAATATATATTATATATTATATATATATATATATATATATATAATATATATATATGCCAAGTCTCCCGAAAGCATTATGCATGTAACTAAAAAGCTATAACAGCTACAGGAAAATAAATAACATTTTTGATTTCATCGATGAAACTTAAAAAAAAATTATTTTATTCTAATATTTATTAGCAACACCTTTAAATATAGTATAATCTAGGTCTGGCAGCCGTACACTGCACTAACCTTCATTTCTGCCAATAGTACGAGAACAAGAGTTACAACTTGTTTTTTTTTTTAAATGTTTATTTGCGAACTAAAATGTTTAATTTTTCTTTTTTATTTCCTTTTTAGTGGGTTCGAGCCGACGGAGGGAAGAGGGGGACTTTCCCCCCCGTCGTCCCCCGGTAGGCCGAAAAACCCCGAACTTCTTGTCCATCTTTGTGGTTTACCCTTGGGATATCTTTAGTTAAAAAAAACACGACATTTGGCATCTTTGACGTTCCCTCGTAGCGCAAGAGCTTCGTTCTTCTCAAAAAAATGACATTATCATACAGAATTTTCCAACATTTTTAACATTTAAATTTTTTAAAAACGATTTTTTTTTTTTTTTATAATTTTCATGGATAAAAATGTCTCCTGATTATATATTATATATATATTATATATATATATGATATATATATATAATATATATTATATATATATATATATATATATATATATATATATTATATATATAGATATATATACTACTCGTCAAAAATAGCGCACAACTAGGGTAAATGCTCGCAGGAACGGGAAGGCCCCTACCCCCATGAAACCCCACTAGGGATGCCCGATATCTAAAATTATCGATATATCGATATTTTAAAAA
Organism: Trachelipus rathkii; assembly: GCA_015478945.1. Classification (NCBI taxonomy): domain Eukaryota; kingdom Metazoa; phylum Arthropoda; class Malacostraca; order Isopoda; family Trachelipodidae; genus Trachelipus; species Trachelipus rathkii. Next base: position 21,153 of record JABUQX010108771.1, on the reverse strand, counting down.
AATATTCGCATTTCGATATTATCGCCAGAAAAATATCGATATTCGATAAATTCGATATTTCGATATATTATAAATCGATTATAATTATAACCAATATATTATATATATATATATAATATTATTATATATATATATATATATATATATATATATAGTATATATATATAAATATATATATACTATATATATCCTCAGATTTACGCGACGCCACATAAGTTCAATTCAATCATAAGCTCACTAAAATTGAATACGTTTTTGGAATCAGGGGAAATGCAGTACAAAAGTACAAAAATTAAAACTAACATAAATAAAAAAATATAAATAAATAGCAAAGTGTTTAGAGATTACGATGTTTGTTTTTTTACAACGGCAGAAATGATGTTGTTTACAGATTTATTTGCATTCTTAAACAATGAGCAGTTGTTAGGTATTTTACAATATTGATGGTTTAATACTAACCTTAACTAATATATATATATAATATTAATATATAATATAATAATATTATATATATTATATATATATATATATAATATATATATATAGATATAATTTATGATCTTCCGCTCCGTGGGCCTGTGGCGTTAAGTAAACTTTGTCCATATTATATATATATATATATATATATATATATTATTATATTATATATATAAAATATATATATTAAATATATATATAATATAATATATAAATATAATATAGATTAGAGGCTTATTTCAATCTTCGTCTGAGTTTCGAATATTCGATATTTTGAAATTATCGATATATTAATATCGTGAAACCGGAAAACCTTTTGAAATATCGAGAGTTAAAAAACAAAGAAGCTCTCATTTCGGATTTTCACCTTATAAGAATAAGTTGACTTCGCTTGTTGTTGCTAACTTAATTTAAAGATTTATTTATTTATTTAGTGACTTTTAAATATTAATTTATGTCATTTAATATATATTTATAATGAGAATGGCCTTTACAAGTCTTCCTAAAGCGCATTTTCATTGCATTTTACAAGACAAAGCAGCGTAAATAATAATATGGCAAAATTTAAGTGAAAAGGAGGTACAAATTTTTTACTATTCTAATGACGAAAGATTCATACTAACTAGGGAAGTAAATTCACTATTATATATATATATATATTATATATATATATATA
>JABUQX010108771.1:0-17500 GCA_015478945.1 Trachelipus rathkii | reverse complement strand
TATAAAAAAAGTTAAGTAAGCGTTTATGAAACAAAATCTTAAAATTTTGTGTGCTAAATATTATAAGAAATTTAAAAATTCGAGTCTCTTTGGGCTTGTTATTTACAACAACGCGTTGATTCTTTTATATTTTTTTTTCCAAAATGAAAAAGAAAATTGTTGTTTTTTTAGCTGCATAGGTTTTAAAATCAGGAAGGTCCTACGCCTTGTTACAACCTTAACGTCGCTATCCAGGAGGATAGTGTCGTTAACATATATATAAATATTTATATAATGCGAAAGCCGTGGGCCTTGTACATGCAATTAGAAATTCGGAGTCAATCGGACTCTTAAAAAAAATTAAAAATAACAAAGATATAGTCACTGGGACTCTTATTGCATTACATTTGTTAAAAAAATTACTCTGAAAAAACAGTGGATAATACTCTCTAGTGCTAGTGGTGAACTAGTAGTATCATCGCTGTGAGGAAAAAAAATGTTAGTTATAATGATGTACATATTGCGGTCAATTTTTCCGGATCAACAGTATGTACACCACTATTGATTAGAAAGGGGACAATAGAGAAGTGAAAATTTCGGTGTCTGCCTTCTCTTTAGGAATTCTGTCTTCTTCCTCTCTTATTTTTGGTAGTAGGAATTATTCCTCCCTTTCTTTTTTTTGTCGGCAAATGCTGCTTCCTGCCAATGAACCGTGGGTTCAGAAATTTTCCAACTTGGTTTATGGAAAACCAGTGCTTGCGTAATTAATGTGAAGTGATTTGCTACCAGCGAGCAAATATTTATATGAGGATTTAGGTATCCTGATTAAAAAAATTTTGTAATAAAAAAATGGTTTTGAGAGTACCTGTTAACTGTGTGTGAACGGTTTTGTGTGTTCTTGACTCCTTTTTTTCCTTTTCTTGGCACGGAGAGTAGGTAACTGGCTGGTTTCTTCTAAAGCGCTATCAATAACAAAAAAAAAAATCTTATAAAAAAATTATACTACTAATAGAAATGAGCAAGTAGGCTATTTCCGATGAAAACGTATGATAATTAAGGTAGGGCCAATAAAATTAGGTCCTCGTGGTTTAGGGCTGGTCCTAGTGTAAATAAAGGCTAAAGTTACGTTTTTTTTAAATTAAATCATGACTATTTAACTTATAAAAGAATACCATAATAAAACGAGCTTATTGGATGCGCTATTTTGAACAGAGAACGAAGACTGATTAGGCTTAAAATAAAATTGCGATAATAATTTTTACCATGCATTTTCTACGCAGGCCTACCTTACATCTTAAAAAAATCAAAATTTTGATTTAAATTTTCTAGCCATAATAAAAATGATAATTTATATAATAATGATAGTTATTTGTATAAATAAATCACATGAGATTTCTTAAAGATAACTAAGCCCAATACCATAAAACGTGTTTGGCGTTAGGCCTATGTTTCAATTAACGAAGGCTATTGTTTTTTTTGTTTTTTTCAAAGAAATTTGAAATATGCTGCGTTGTTTGTAGCCAAATGTGATGAAAAATAATAGAATATTCCAACTTAATAATAATCATAGTGAAAATGGTTTAATAATTCATAAAAAAAACACGAAATTCTTACCAAGAAATAGGAAGGAGAAAAACCTCTCGGTTATAGAACATCACCAAATAAATGTTTACCCAAAAATGAACCGGTGAAAAAGTTTCGGGCTTCTCGTGGAGAAAGGAAAAGAAATGTTGCCGATTTGCCGGTTTAAGAATTTGGTGACAAAACGTGGAGAAGATAAATTTATGTAAGGTTGTCTTATATTTTTTTTAAAAACTAAATATCACTTACGCTGATAAATTTCCATTCATTATATGTTGCTTTACCATTCTCAGTTTTTCTTCTCTATTTTGGTCTCTGCGTGTAATCTCCAGTTTCTTAATGAACTTCCTCAGAATTGGAATTTCTTGTTGCAATTGTTCAATTCCAATTTCTATTGAATAATAATAATAATAATAATAATAATAATAATAATAATAATAATAATAATAATAGCTCCTATTGGTAATAATCGCTAGTCTTATAATGTCGATATTAAAGCTAACCTTCAAATAGCAGAATAACGGAAGGAAACTCTCGATTGTTTTAAATATTCGCCAACTGATTTCTCCATCTTGGAAAGACGCAAGCAAGATTATCAAATATGTAACTATACGAATACAGAAGCTTGCTGAATTTCCTGAACAATGAACACTTTTCCCAAGTGAATTGACATCAAAAATGTTCCAGCCAAATATAAATATTTTTAGTTTATATATATATATATATATATATATATATATATATATATATATATATATATATATATATATATATATATATATTATATATATATATATATATATATATTGTAAATGTGTGTATTTTGTACTCTGCCAACAATGTAGGGTGTATAGATTTCTGCGATATAGATAGTCCTACTTCACAACGCCAATATAAGAAGTTTGGTCTTTTCAATGACTCATAAATAAATAACCTTAGTGCTTAGGAATTATTTCAACCTTTTAAACATAAAATAGCCAGTAGTGACAGGATTAAAGAAACTAATAAAAAAGATTCGTTTATTAATTGGAATATATTTATATGAAATAATTAATGGTAGCTCAGGTTAACAGTTTACTCTTCGGAGAAATGCGTGGAGAATCGTTAAGCCTAGTCCACACTAGTTGACATGTTGCGCGATTTGTCTATAGACCGTCTAGAGACGGTCTCGAGACACGGTCTATAGACCGTCTAGAGACACCGTTCTTTGTCACGTCTAGCGTCCACACTACGATGTGAATTTCTCAGTCTCATCTTCACAGTCCACCATGAAGGACATTGTTTTGTGTGGAATGAGTTCCTGTTTAGTGCTAATTACAGGTAAAGAACGCAAAAACGTAAGCGTTGGTGGTCGCGCGAAGTGCTCGCAGAAGGACCTAGGTTCAGGTAATACATTATTAAATAAATTAAGACTTGAAGACGCCATGTGTTTTCGGAATTTCACCCGGCTGACGCCTACTGATTTTGAAGATTTGCTTCTGATGGTTGGAGGGATAATAATGAAGCAAGATACACAATTTAGAGAACCCATCCTGATGTACACCTTCAGAATAAGATTTACTTAATTATACGATTTAGTTAAATATAAAGCAACCAATCTTGTACCACTAGTTAAGCAAAGAATTTAAGTAAAGGCTAATGTAAATTTATTTAAGGTACTTACGTATTAACCGTATGCCAGCGATTAATCGATTAATCGGCCAAAAAAATTACCAAAATATTAAAATATTTTACTTTATTTTTAATATACACTGACTTTAAATACAATATATATATATATATATATATATATATATATATATATATATATATATATATATATATATATATATATATATATATATATATATAATATATATATATATATATATATATATATATACGATGAACCTAAATTTCTAAAATTAAAAATCAACAAGTATAAAATATTTTAATTTCATTTAAAAATATTATTATTATTATTATTAATATTATTATTATTATTATTATTATTATTATTATTATTATTATTATTATTATTATTATAAAGGACAAATAAATGACAGTAAATAAATTAATATAAAACTTTAATATTGAAATTTTTTATTAGGATTATTAAATAACTTTTATAAAATATATAAAACAAAAATTTATAAAAATTGAGCTTAACCAAAAATAAAATCGAAATAACAGAAAAATTTGGCGATTAATCGCTGGCATACGGTTAATACGTAAGTACCTAATTTAATAAGGAATTAATGTAATTTAATAAAGTACTTTACTTACTTCCTCTACATTGTTTCCACTCTGTGTATCATCCAAGTCTGTGTTCCGGCTGCCCTTTGACTCGTTCGCTGTTAGCAGGAATTGCAAATACTCGTAAGCAAACCATGTGGACGTTTTGGGAGAGGTCCCTCGTCGGAATATTTTTCTTTACGCTCCCTTGAATGAATTTTTAAATTTATGGATTTTCTTTTCTATCTCCGCCACTGTCACATTGTGCTCTGCAGCCAAAGATTCCAGGGCAACTTTTTTTTTTTTACCCGCTTTTTGTAGTCGAAACTCGTAACATCCCACCATCAGTAAAACTCATGGAATCATCAATTTAGTTGGATATACCTTACTCTCAAAACTTTCTCGTTAAACCACACGTTTTCAAAAGAACTGTTAAACTTTGGAAAATAACTGTAAACAGCCGAATCACACCACTCGGTAGCTGGAGACAGTCTGACTGGGACGTGTCTCGTCTCTAGACTGCCGAGTGACGTCCACACTGTCAAAATCTTGCGCAACATGTCTAACGTTGCATGCGGCCTACCATTCCGATCGGGAGACTTTAGACATGCGATTTTTGGTCTCGAGACACGCCCGTAGACGGGGATTGGTCTATAGACATGTCTACGTAGACAACCTGAGACACGTCTCATAGACCAAAATCGCGCAACATGTCTACAAGTGTGGACTAGGCTTTACACTAACATTTAAATGTGACGGATATTAATAAACATAACTGACCTTTATTTACAGTAGACAAACTTTTATTAAGTTTAAGGAAAACCGAAAACTTATAAATTAACTAAATAAATAGCCAGACTTACAAAGGAAAAACCGATGTAAACTTTCATAAAGAAAACTCTATGTTAAAGTGAAGAAAACTCTACCACATTGAAGAGTAGGAAAACTTCTCTTAAATTTAATATTAGGAAAACTAATACAGGTGCATACTGAGAAAATCAGTATCTAATTGGAAAACCAATTAGTACCTTATGTAAAGAAAAACTCTACTCTTTTAAGAGTTGAAAACTCATTTAATTCGTATTAGTAAAACTAACACAGGTACATACTGAAAAAATCAGTATCTAATTGGAAAACCAAATAGTACCACGTGTAAAGAAAAACTTTACACCTTTTAAGAGTAGAAAACTCCTCTTAACCTCGCATCTTAGGCTTATACTAGCAAACAGTAATTATTTAGAAAAACTAAATAATACCAATATCAGAAAAACTGATTCAAATATTGTAGAAAATCACAATATTTATCAAGCAAAATTTATCAATGGAAAACCAATGATAAAAAAAGGAAAAAAAACTTTTATAAGCCTTTTTGGGAAAACCAAAAGATTAGGAAGCAAGCTTCCAAGATGCTGGTCAGATGTTAAAAACTACCTATTAATATCAAGTTTCTTAATATTTAATAATTAATAAATAAATATAATATAAATTAAACCTAACACTAAAATAAGCGCAACAAAAATAACGGACATTTTAGACTATTAAATATATCAACTTATTGTAAAATCTAAATTTTAAGGGTAACTAATTAATTATATATATATATATATATATATATATATATATATATATATATATAATATATATATATATATATATATATATATATATATATATATATATATATATATATATTCTTCCAGAGATGTATTTGTGACATAAAGAGCTTCTGTAAATTAGCTAAGAACTATTCGTCATCATTTAAACTTGATTTGAAACTTTATTCTTCTCTTAAACTTTAATAAACCGCGTTTGAAAATTCGCTTTAGGAAAAACTTAATATACCTTTGAATTCTGTTCCAATAACACATACTTTAGATTACCTGACCAATGATTTCTACAATCTGGAATGCTAAAATATATACATTAATTACAATTCTTACATTTCTAAGCTATAATATGATAAATAAATAATGTAATAATGATTTATCTTCCTTTAAATAATAATTTTTACTCATAAAAACGTTTTAATTTAATAAATAATTTAATGCATAAATGTGGCGTAAAGAAAAGTACCGTGGACGAAATTTAATTATAAGTATTTAAGTTAAACCAATAGAAATAATAATATAATAAACTTATGACAAATAATTTAATATATTTAATTATATTAATAATAGTTTAATGAAACGTTAAATATTAAATAAACTAGGAAGTTAGATTTAAAGGGGTAAGTTAAATCTCTATCTTAACTTTTTTTAAAAAAGAAATAAAAAACTAAAATTTAAGTGTATTTGAGAAAGAAATATTAAAAATTTTACATTACTTCCTATATCAACGAACAAATACTATTAAATTTTAATTTGTCAAGAGAAAAAAAGTAATTATATATTTACATATCCGAAAAAAAAAATTTTAGTCGGTTCTATAACTTTTTTTTTTCTTCAAAACTTATCTAAAATATCGTAACTAACTTTTCGTCAACTTATAACTAAATTTTCTAATATACCAAATACTAATTATTAAATCTTAAAGCTTTTAATAGGTCAGACGACTCCTTGCATGGACTAGGGGTTAAATGAAGATCTACTTCTAAGATAGTAGACAAAGAAGGAGGATTAGAAACTTTAGGGAACTTAGATTTTTTAGAAATTTTTATATGACGGTGAGTTTTGGAAGAAGGTTTAGAGGAAGATGATTCAGAAGAGCATGAGGACTTTGAAATTTTTGAAGGAGAAGATGATTTTGATGAAGATGAAGAAGATTTAGATTTAGAAAAAAATGAGGAAGATGAAAAACAATTAGATTTAGCAGAAGATGAAGAAGTTTTAGATACAGATGGAGCAAAAGATGAAGATTTAGATAAAGATGAAGCAGTAGAGGAACAAGGTGAATCAAAGGAAGAAAAAGTTTCATTAGTCATTTCATCTGTGATTGCTGTGAAATGGTTGTTGGAACCGTGGGTTCTTGAGAGTTTGTAAAAATCTTTGACGCAATAGAGATTTGGAAAAGTTTTCTTTTATATATGGTTTTTTTCCGTGTTCTTTAAAAGGGACAGAGGTGCTCAGATTTAGAGAATATAAAGCTTGCATCACTTATTATTTATGTGATGAATGTAAATTTTAAATCCAAAAAAGAATACAAAAAATTAATATATATATATATATATATATATATATATATATATATATATATATATATATATATATATATATATATATATACCGGTATATACAGTAAAGAGAAATGGTTTGTGATTTATTAATGAATAGTTCAAACGAGTACCAAGGAGTGAGGTAGGAATAATAGGAAAACGGGTTGAGTTGCCTATGGTGGCTTATGCGAACGTTTGGAAAAGCAGATGGTGCTTTGTTTGAAATAGACTTAATAGAGAAATTATTGCGAAAAAAAACTATCTTAGTTTGCTTTTATTCGAAAAAAATATTTTTAAAATAGCTTTCCTTTAAAATTTTATTATTATTATTTATTTATTAAAGTAATTCGTTCGATTTGAAACCATCTAAAATTTTGTGCGCTAGTGCTATAAAATATTTAGATTCGAGCCTCCTTGGGCTTATTTACGACGCTTTGATTCTTAAAAAAATTTAAAATGAGGGTACGTGGTACCTTATTGTGAATGCCTTTATAAAAAAGTTAAGTAATTCGTTTGATATGAAACAAAATCTTAAAATTTTGTGTGCTAATATTATAAGAAATTTAAAATTCGAGTCTCTTTGGGCTTGTTATTTACAACAACGCGTTGATTCTTTTATATTTTTTTTTCCAAAATGAAAAGAAATTGTTTTTTTTTTATCTGCATATGTTTAAAATCAGGAAGGTCCTACGCCTTGTTACAACCTTAACGTCGCTATCCAGGAGGATAGTGTCGTTAACATATATATAAATATTTATATAATGCGAAAGCCGTGGGCCTTGTACATGCAATTAGAAATTCGGAGTCAATCGGACTCTTAAAAAAATTAAAAATAAAGATATAATCACTGGGACTCTTATTGCATTACATTTGTTAAAAAAAATTACTCTGAAAAAACAGTTGATAATACTCTCTAGTGCTAGTGGTGCACTAGTAGTATCATCGCTGTGAGGAAAAAAAATGTTAGTTATAATGATGTACATATTGCGGTCAATTTTTCCGGATCAACAGTATGTACACCACTATTGATTAGAAAGGGGACAATAGAGAAGTGAAAATTTCGGTGTCTGCCTTCTCTTTAGGAATTCTTTCTTCTTCCTCTCTTATTTTTGGTAGTAGGAATTATTCCTCCCTTTCTTTTTTTTGTCGGCAAATGCTGCTTCCTGCCAATGAACCGTGGGTTCAGAAATTTTCCAACTTGGTTTATGGAAAACCAGTGCATGCGTAATTAATGTGAAGTGATTTGCTACCAGCGAGCAAATATTTATATGAGGATTTAGGTATCCTGATTAAAAAAAATTTTGTAATAAAAAAATGGTTTTGAGAGTACCTGTTAACCGTGTGTGAACGGTTTTGTGTGTTCTTGACTCCTTTTTTTCCTTTTCTTGGCACGGAGAGTAGGTAACTGGCTGGTTTCTTCTAAGATCGCCGCTTTCAATAACAAAAAAAATCTTATAAAAAAATATACTACTAATAGAAATGAGCAAGTAGACTATTTCCGATGAAAACCTGATGATAAATTAAGTAGGGCCAATAAAATTAGGTCCTCGTGGTTTAGGGCTGGTCCTAGTGTAAATAAGCCACAACGTTACGTTTTTTTTAAAATTATCATGACTATTTAACTTATAAAAGAATACCATAATAAAACGAGCTTATTGGATGCGCTATTTTGAACAGAGAACGAAGACTAATTAGGCTTAAAATAAAATTGCGATAATAATTTTTACCATGCATTTTCCCACGATTTTATCTCGTTTCCTTACATCTTAAAAAAATCAAAATTTTGATTTAAATTTTCTAGCCATAATAAAAATGATAATTTATATAATAATGATAGTTATTTGTATAAATAAATCACATGAGATTTCTTAAAGATAACTAAGCGCAATACCATAAAACGTGTTTGGCGTTAGGCCTATGTTTCAATTAACGAAGGCTATTTTTTTTTTTTTTTTATTCAAAGAAGTTTAAGAATTATCTTTGTTTGTAAAAAAAATGGGAAAAAACAATAGTAATAATATTCCTAATAATAATCATAGCGAAAATGGTTTAATAATTCATAAAAAAAAACACGAAATTCTTACCAAGAAATAGGAAGGAGAAAAACCTCTCGGTTATAGAACATCACCAAATAAATGTTTACCCAAAAATGAACCGGTGAAAAAGTTTCGGGCTTCTCGTGGAGAAAGGAAAAGAAATGTTGCCGATTTGCCGGTTTAAGAATTTGGTGACAAAACGTGGAGAAGATAAATTTATGTAAGGTTGTTTTATATTTTTTTAAAAAACTAAATATCACTTACGCTGATAAATTTCCATTTATTATATGTTGCTTTACCATTCTGAGTTTTTCTTCTCTATTTTGGTCTCTGCGTGTAATCTCCAGTTTCTTTATGAACTTGGCCATAAATTGGTGGAATATTCTTGTGCAATTGTTCAAATTCCAATATCTAATAATAATAATAATAATAATAATAATAATAATAATAATAATAATAATAATAATAATAATAATAATAATAATAATAATAATAATAATAACTCCTATTGGTAATAATCGCTAGTCTTATAATGTCGATATTAAAGCTAACCTTCAAATAGCAGAATAACGGAAGGAAACTCTCGATTGTTTTAAATATTCGCCAACTGATTTCTCCATCTTGGAAAGACGCAAGCAAGATTATCAAATATGTAACTATACGAATACAGAAGCTTGCTGAATTTCCTGAACAATGAACACTTTTCCCAAGTGAATTGACATCAAAAATGTTCCAGCCAAATATAAATACATTTTAGTTTATATATATATATATATATATATATATATATATATATATATATATATATATATATATATATATATATATATATATATATATATATATATATATATATATATATATATATATATTGTAAAATGTAGGGGGGGTAGTCTCTTTCTCTGCCAACAATGTAGGGTGTATAGATTTCTGCGATATAGATAGTCCTACTTCACAACGCCAATATAAGAAGTTTGGTCTTTTCAATGACTCATAAATAAATAACCTTAGTGCTTAGGAATTATTTCAACCTTTTAAACATAAAATAGCCAGTAGTGACAGGATTAAAGAAACTAATAAAAAAGATTCGTTTATTAATTGGAATATATTTATATGAAATAATTAATGGTAGCTCAGGTTAACAGTTTACTCTTCGGAGAAATGCGTGGAGAATCGTTAAGCCTAGTCCACACTAGTTGACATGTTGCGCGATTTGTCTATAGACCGTCTATAGACGGTCTCGAGACACGGTCTATAGACCGTCTAGAGACACCGTTCTTTGTCACGTCTAGCGTCCACACTACGATGTGAATTTCTCAGTCTCATCTTCGCAGTCCACCATGGAGGACATTGTTTTGTGTGGAATGAGTTCCTGTTTAGTGCTAATTACAGGTAAAGAACGCAAAAACGTAAACGTTGGTGGTCGCGCGAAGTGCTCGCAGAAGGACCTAGGTTCAGGTAATACATTATTAAATAAATTAAGACTTGAAGACGCCATGTGTTTCGGAATTTCACCCGGCTGACGCCTACTGATTTTGAAGATTTGCTTCTGATGGTTGGAGGGATAATAATGAAGCAAGATACACAATTTAGAGAAACCATCACAGCTTCTCTTCGACTGGTTATTTAATTCATTATAAGATTTACTTAATTATACGATTTAGTTAAATATAAAGCAACCAATCTTGTACCACTAGTTAAGCAAAGAATTTAAGTAAAGGCTAATGTAAATTTATTTAAGGTACTTACGTTTCAAATAGAGACGATTATCGATTAATTGGGCAAGGTCGACACCAAATATTTAAAATATTTACCTTATTTTTAAATTCACATGGACTTAAATACATATATATATATATATATATATATATACTATTAATACTATTCATATATATATAATATATATATAATATATATATTATATATATATATATATATATATATAATATATATATATTATATATATATATATTATATAATATCATATTATAGTATATATACGATGAACCTAATTTCTAAAATAAAATCAAACAAGTTATAAAATATTTTAATTCATTTAAAAATATTATTATTATTATTATTATTATATTATATTATTATTATTATTATTATTATTATAAAGGCAAATAAATGACACTATTTAATAATATAAAACTTTAATATTGAATTTTTATTATCGATTATTAAATAACTTTTATAAAATTATATTTAAAACAAAAAGGTTTATAAATTATATTTTAATGAAATTAAAATCGAAAGAACAGAAAATGTGGCGATTTAATCGCTGGGCATGACGGTAATACGTACAGTACCTGAATTTAATAAGAATTAAGTAATTTTAATAAGTACGTTACTTACTCCCTACATTGTTTCCACTCTGTTATCATCCAAGTTGGTCCTGCTGCCCTTTGACTCGTTGCTGTTAGCAGAATGCAAAAATACTCGTAAGCAACCATGTGGAGTTTTGGAGAGGTCCCACTCGTCGGAGTATTTTTTTCTACGCTCCCTTTTATTTAAGTTTTTAAATATGATTTTTCTTTTCTATCTCCGCCACTGTCACATTGTGCTCTGCAGCCAAAGATTCCAGGGCAACTTTTTTTTTTACCCGCTTTTTGTAGTCGAAACTCGTAACATCCCACAAACAATAAGACGCATGGTAATCTTCAATTAGTTTTTAAACTTTCTCGTTAGACCACACGTTTTCAAAAGAACTGTTAAACTTTGGAAAATAACTGTAAACAGCCGAATCACACCACTCGGTAGCTGGAGACAGTCTGACTGGGACGTGTCTCGTCTCTAGACTGCCGAGTGACGTCCACACTGTCAAAATCTTGCGCAACATGTCTAACGTTGCATGCGGTCTACCATTCCGATCGGGAGACTTTAGACATGCGATTTTTGGTCTCGAGACACGCCCGTAGACGGGGATTGGTCTATAGACATGTCTACGTAGACAACCTGAGACACGTCTCATAGACCAAAATCGCGCAACATGTCTACTAGTGTGGACTAGGCTTTACACTAACATTTAAATATGAAGGATATTAATAAACATAACTGACCTTTATTTACAGCAGACAAACTTTTATTAAGTTTAAGGAAAACCGAAAACTAATAAATTAACTAAATAAATAGCCAGACTTACAAAGGAAAAACCGATGTAAACTTTCATAAAGAAAACTATGTTAAAGTAAAGAAAACTCTACCACATTGAAGAGTAGGAAAACTTCTCTTAAATTTAATATTAGGAAAACTAATACAGGTGCATACTGAGAAAATCAGTATCTAATTGGAAAACCAATTAGTACCTTATGTAAAGAAAAACTCTACTCTTTTAAGAGTTGAAAACTCATTTAATTCGTATTAGTAAAACTAACAGGTACATACTGAGAAAATCAGTATCTAATTGGAAAACCAAATAGTACCTCGTGTAAAGAAAAACTTTACACCTTTTAAGAGTAGAAAACTCCTCTTAACCTCGCATCTTAGGCTTATACTGGCAAACAGTAATTATCTAGAAAAACTAAATAATACCAATATCAGAAAAACTGATTCAAATATTGTAGAAAATCACAATATTTATCAAGCAAAATTTATCAATGGAAAACCAATGATAAAAAAAGGAAAAAAAACTTTTATAAGCCTTTTTGGGAAAACCAAAAGATTAGGAAGCAAGTTTCCAAGATGCTGGTCAGATGTTAAAAACTACCTATTAATATCAAGTTTCTTAATATTTAATAATTAATAAATAAATATAATATAAATTAAACCTAACACTAAAATAAGCGCAACAAAAATAACGGACATTTTAGACTATTAAATATATCAACTTATTGTAAAATCTAAATTTTAAGGGTAACTAAATTAATTAGGTATATATATATATATATATATATATATATATATATATATATATATATATTATATATATATATAGATATTAATATTATATATATATAAATAATATATATATATATATATATATATATATATATATATATATATATATATATATATATATATATATATATATATATATATATATATATATATATTATATATATATTATATAATAATATTCATTATATAATAATTATGTGACATAAAAAGCTTCTGTAAATTAGCTAAGAACTATTCGTCATCATTTAAATTTGATTTGAAACTTTATTCTTCTCTTAAACTTTAATAAACCGCGTTTGAAAATTCGCTTTAAAAAAAAACTTAATATACCTTTGAATTCTGTTCCAATAATACATACTTTAGATTACCTGACCAATGATTTCTACAATCTGGAATGCTAAAATATATACATTAATTACAATTCTTACATTTCTAAGCTATAATATGATAAATAAATAATGTAATAATGATTTATCTTCCTTTAAATAATAATTTTTACTCATAAAAACGTTTTAGTTTAATAAATAATTTAATGCATAAATGTGGCGTAAAGAAAAGTACCGTGGACGAAATTTAATTATAAGTATTTAAGTTAAACCAATAGAAATAATAATATAATAAACTTATGACAAATAATTTAATATATTTAATTATATTAAAAATAGTTTAATGAAACGTTAAATATTAAATAAACTAGGAAATTAGATTTAAAGGGGTAAGTTAAATCTCTATCTTAACTTTTTTTTAAAAAAGAAATAAAAAATTAAAAGTGTATTTGAGAAGGAAATATTAAAAATTTTACATTACTCCCTATATTAACGAACAAATACTATTAAATTTTAATTTGTCAAGAGAAAAAAAGTAATTATATATTTACATATCCGAAAAAAAAAATTTTAGTCGGTTCTATAACTTTTTTTTTTCTTCAAAACTTATCTAAAATATCGTAACTAACTTTTCGTCAACTTATAACTAAATTTTCTAATATACCAAATACTAATTATTAAATCTTAAAGCTTTTAATAGGTCAGACGACTCCTTGCATGGACTAGGGGTTAAATGAAGATCTACTTCTAAGATAGTAGACAAAGAAGGAGGATTAGAAACTTTAGGGAACTTAGATTTTTTAGAAATTTTTATATGACGGTGAGTTTTGGAAGAAGGTTTAGAGGAAGATGATTCAGAAGAGCATGAGGACTTTGAAATTTTTGAAGGAGAAGAAGATTTTGATGAAGATGAAGAAGATTTAGATTTAGAAAAAAATGAGGAAGATGAAAAACAATTAGATTTAGCAGAAGATGAAGAAGTTTTAGATACAGATGGAGCAAAAGATGAAGAAGATTTAGATAAAGATGAAGCAGAAGAGGAACAAGGTGAATCAAAGGAAGAAACAGTTTCATTAGTCATTTCATCTGTGATTGCTGTGAAATGGTTGTTGGAACCGTGGGTTCTTGAGAGTTTGGAAAAATCTTTGACGCAATAGAGATTTGGAAAAGTTTTCTTTTATATATGGTTTTTTAAAAGGGACAGAGGTGCCCAGATTTAGAGAATATAAAGCTTGCATCACTTATTATTTATGTGATGAATGTAAATTTTAAATCCAAAAAAGAATATAAAATATTAATATATATATATATATATATATATATATATATATATATATATATATATAATATATATATATATATATATTATAAATATAATAGATATATAATATAACTAAATATGATTATATATATTATATATATATTAAAATTTTAAATGGTTGCGATTTATTAACGAATAGTTTGAACGAGTATTAAGGAGTGAGGTAGGAATAATAGGAAAACGGGTTGAGTTGCCTAGGGTGGCTTATGCGAACGTTTGGAAAAACAGATGCTGTCCTTGTTTGAAAGACTTAGGAGAGAAATTATTGCGAAAACAAAAAACTATCTTTTGCTTAACTATGACATTTTATTCGAAAAAATTATTTTTAAAATAGCTTTCCTTTAAAATTTTATTTTATTATTATTTATTAAAGTAATTCGTTCGATTCAAACCATCTAACTTTGTGCGCTAGTTATAAAATATTAGATTCGAGCCTCTTGGGCTTATTACGACGCTTTGATTCTAAAAAAAATAAAAGAGGTACCGTGGTTACCGTATTGTGAATGCCTTTATAAAAAAGTTATTAAGTAATATATTTTATATGAAACAAAATCTTAAAATTTTTGTTATATATTATAAAAATTTAAAATTCGAGTCTCTTTGGGCTTGTTATTTACAAACAACGCATTGATTCTTTTTATAATTTTTTTTTTCCAAAATTGAAAAGAAAATTGTTTTTATCTCATATGTTTAAAAAATAGAAGGTCCTACGCCTTGTTACAACCTTAACGTCGCTATCCAGGAGGATGTGTGTAAATATATATAAATATTTATATAATGCGAAAGCCGTGGGCCTTGTACATGCAATGAAAATTCGAGTCAATCGACTCTTAAAAAAAAAAATTAAAAAAAAGATATAATTTTATTCTTATTGCATTACATTTGTTAAAAAAAAAATACTTTGAAAAAAATCTGAATAATACTCTCTAGTGCTAGTGATGCACTAGTAGTATCAGCGCTGTGAGGGAAAAAAATGTTAGTTATAATGATGTACATATTGCGGTCAATTTTTCCGGATCAACAGTATGTACACCACTATTGATTAGAAAGGGGACAATAGAGAAGTGAAAATTTCGGTGTCTGCCTTCTCTTTAGGAATTCTGTCTTCTTCCTCTATTATTTTTGGTAGTAGGAATTATTCCTCCCTTTCTTTTTTTTGTCGGCAAATGCTGCTTCCTGCCAATGAACCGTGGGTTCAGAAATTTTCCAACTTGGTTTATGGAAAACCAGTGCTTGCGTAATTAATGTGAAGTGATTTGCTACCAGCGAGCAAATATTTATATGAGGATTTAGGTATCCTGATTAAAAAAATTTGTAATAAAAAAATGGTTTTGAGAGTACCTGTTAACCGTGTGTGAACGGTTTTGTGTGTTCTTGACTCCTTTTTTTCCTTTTCTTGGCACGGAGAGTAGGTAACTGGCTGGTTTCTTCTAAGATCGCCGCTTTCAATAACAAAAAAAATCTTATAAAAAAATATACTACTAATAGAAATGAGCAAGTAGGCTATTTCCGATGAAAACCTATGATAATTAAGGTAGGGCCAATAAAATTAGGTCCTCGTGGTTTAGGGCTGGTCCTAGTGTAAATAAAGGCTAAAGTTACGTTTTTTAAAATTAAATCATGACTATTTAACTTATAAAAGAATACCATAATAAAACGAGCTTATTGGATGCGCTATTTTGAACAGAGAACGAAGACTGATTAGGCTTAAAATAAAATTGCGATAATAATTTTTACCATGCATTTTCCCACGATTTTATCTCGTTTCCTTACATCTTAAAAAAAATCAAAATTTTGATTTAAATTTTCTAGCCTTAATATAAATGATAATTTATATAATAATGATAGTTATTTGTATAAATAAATCACATGAGATTTCTTAAAGATAACTAAGCGCAATACCATAAAACGTGTTTGGCGTTAGGCCTATGTTTCAATTAACGAAGGCTATTGTTTTTTTTTTTTATTCAAAGAAATTTAAAATTATGCGTGCGTTGTTTGTAGCCAAATTGTATGAAAAAAATAATAGTAATAATATTCCTAATAATAATCATAGCGAAAATGGTTTAATAATTCATAAAAAAAAACACGAAATTCTTACCAAGAAATAGGAAGGAGAAAAACCTCTCGGTTATAGAACATCACCAAATAAATGTTTACCCAAAAATGAACCGGTGAAAAAGTTTCGGGCTTCTCGTGGAGAAAGGAAAAGAAATGTTGCCGATTTGCCGGTTTAAGAATTTGGTGACAAAACTTGGAGAAGATAAATTTATGTAAGGTGGTTTTATATTTTTTTAAAAAACTAAATTTCACTTACGCTGATAAATTTCCATTCATTATATGTTGCTTTACCATTCTGAGTTTTTCTTCTCTATTTTGGTCTCTGCGTGTAATCTCCAGTTTCTTAATGAACTTCCTCAGAATTGGAATTTCTTGTTGCAATTGTTCAATTCCAATTTCTATTGAATAATAATAATAATAATAATAATAATAATAATAATAATAATAATAATAATAATAATAATAATAGCTCCTATTGGTAATAATCGCTAGTCTTATAATGTCGATATTAAAGCTAACCTTCAAATAGCAGAATAACGGAAGGAAACTCTCGATTGTTTTAAATATTCGCCAACTGATTTCTCCATCTTGGAAAGACGCAAGCAAGATTATCAAATATGTAACTATACGAATACAGAAGCTTGCTGAATTTCCTGAACAATGAACACTTTTCCCAAGTGAATTGACATCAAAAAAATGTTCCAGCCAATATATAAATATTTTTACTTTATATATAATATAAATATAGATATATATATATATATATATATATATATATATATATATATATATATATATATATATATATATATATATATATATATATTGTAAAATGTAGGGGGGAGGGTAGTCTCTTTCTCTGCCAACAATGTAGGGTGTATAGATTTCTGCGATATAGATAGTCCTACTTCACAACGCCAATATAAGAAGT
>JABUQX010108770.1:17500-25824 GCA_015478945.1 Trachelipus rathkii | reverse complement strand
TATATAATATATCGTAATATATATATAATAGTACTATATATTATAATATAGTATTAGTATATATATTAGTATATATTGATATCGAGTGCTTCCAGATGAAGAAGGATACGCGTGATTGGTACGAAAAGGATAATGCTAAGCGTCCACTGTTAGCAGAAAAAGTTCTGCTGGAGCAGCATGAAATACATGGATGAAATGTAAAGGTTTAGAAATCGTGCGTATAGAGTCTCTGGATTTCCAGCATAGACAGGGTCAGTGCTTTAGTGTGGATTGGAAAAAAAAAAAAAACGCTTGGTTAATTCTTTTTTTTTTTTGGTTCCGTTTTTTTTCAGTGTTTGTTTTTCTTCAGGTTTTTTTTCAGTCTAACATATGTCGGATTTTTAGAAAATATAAGAGGCGCTAATATGAATATTTCACTTGAGTGATTTCATCATTTCATTCAAATATTGAGGATACCTAAATTTATATATAAAACAATAGTCCATTGGTTGAATTATTAGTAAAAAGAATGAAGCAGAACCTAACTCTTTCTCTATAGTTTTATCAACTTGTTTTGCTTACAATTTCACTCATGTATTAGGGTTTTGTCAGTCCTGGCAGACTGTGTTTGTGCTGTCTACTTACTAATTCTTACTATTGTATTTTACCAATTATGTAAACATCATATGCAATATTTTCCTAAATATTCACTTTTGGGATTGATTTCATACTTACTTATAGAGATTGGCCGTTTTGAGTAGATGACAAAAACTCAAAAGAGTGAACAGTTAAGGATGCAAAATGAAAAGTATCATAAAATTCTATTGAAATATAAAAAAACTGCTATATTATTGGTGGGAATTAAAGACCGAATGTCTGAGAATGAGCTAAATTAAAAATAGTTATTGGCTTTGGGATATCAACTTCGATTATTCACTAATGCAGTAGTCCACCACTGACCCCAGACCCCCGAGTCACGTACTTATGAGTACTGTACTTACTGTATCAAGGCTCATTAATCACATGCCCTCACGAGCATGATTCCAGCAACATTTATTTATATATGAGACTGATAGGTCTGAATATCTCCAGTCGATCGTGATGAAACAGTATATCGTTATTGAGAGCAGATGACAAGTGTCCTGATATGAGACCCAGGCCATCCCAGACCTGGGCTCAGTTTTATAGGATAACAGGGACTCTTAAGCTTCGCCGGCATCGCTTAGGGTCATTAATCATCTCTTCTCAAGTCTGGGCAATTTCAGAATGTAATCCTATTCCTTAATTATGAGGCGAAATAAAATGCATTAGTTTGCAAACGTCTCACAACAAAGTAAGTTAACATTTCAATGATAGCAACGACGGATGAAGGCCTTGCTACCGTTCTTATTATTCCTTAAAAGTACATAATCACAAGATCGGGACGTTTTTGCACGTAATCATTTCTAATTATTCGTGAACAAAGAATATAAATATCTAGAATTTTCTGACTTAAAAGTAATTATGATAAAAAATAGGTAGTTAAAATCCTCAATAATTCAATCTTAAGGAAATTTCATCTTTGGCATCAAACCAAAATAAATTAAATGTAATTATAATTTAAACATGGGAAATTTCAGAAATATATAAAAAAATAAAAAAATATGGAAAACCCAAGCATTAAAAAAAATATTTTGAACACAAATCTCAGGGGACTTTTAACCACCTAATGTGAGGACAATTGGAACAAAAAAATGTTCCCAAAATATTACACTTAAAATAGAACATAAAATACTTATGTAGGTTAATATGATTTAAAACAGTGTAATTCGATCAACTGAAGAACTTGAAAAAAAAAAAGGACGAAAAAAACTAAATACAGGAATAATTTATGACTTGGTTTTTTTTATTCATGCAAAATAAATCGAGGTTTTTATTTTCGGAAAAAACGAGCTACATGTTTTTTCCTTTCCCAACCCTAGGTCTGCTTTTTTTAGCTAATTATTTATGGATAATGTATAAAAAATGAACTATAGTAGTGAAAAACTTTAGCGTGCTGGAATGCGAAAGATATTGATCTAAGTGCAATGGCCAGTTGTATTAGAATGGATAAATTTAAAAGGGTTATGTTAGGATGAGGCAGAGAATAGTTAGCGTGAAAAAATAAAGATAGTAAACAGTTTAAGATAGATAGTAAGATTAAATGTTTGTGACTGTGAAAGACATCTCTCAACTTAGTTGGAAAGGAATGTTAAAAATGAGTAGCAGCTGGAAACAAGCTTAGTTTCTCCGTGTTTAAATATTTAGGAATCATGTTGGATGGAAATGGAACGTATCGACTGGAAGATATTAGTAGAAAAGTTGGAAATGGGCAGGAGATGGCGTGGTGCAAAATTTAAATACGGTGGTGGAGATAAAGGACTAAGTCTTGAAGTAACCTAGGACGGGTCTAGTACGATGAGGGATTTTTACTCTGCTAAATACAAAGTAGTGAGAAACTATCATCTGGAAAGTCAAGAGGATATAGAATCAAAGTACAATATGTCAGAGTATATGGAAATAAATTACACATTTTCGAATTAGTGTGTGAGAAAAGAATTCGATAAAAGAGGGATGAACGTAAAAATTAGAGAGTATGGCAAAGTGGGTGTCAGAAGAACTACCAGAGGATAACTAGTAAACGGTAATTTAAAAGATAATGTCGAAATAAACAGATAAAAATTCAAAAAATATTAGATGAAGATTAAATATTAAAAAATATTTTAACATTTAATATAGAAATTTATACTAGTTAATCACTAAGAAGAGAAAAATTGGTGATTAGAAATAATACTTATTAATGTAATTAAGAATGTCAGGAAAAATAGATCTCGTTTTCAATAATTTAATTTTAGTCTTATAAAAAACTTTTATGATTTTCTTAAGAATGCTTATTTTTGATCTGAATTACTGATTTGGATTTAATAATTGCACAAAAGTAAATATTGAGAATGTCTAATTGAATGAACTGATCTGATGTATTATGATCCATGGACGGTTAAAAGGCGATACAAGGAATAGGGACGAAAAGTAATCTATGAAATAACGAAAAATAAAACATACAGAGAAATAGTGAACATACTATAACTATGACTTTTCTATAGGTCGTTGGCACAATGACTTGTCTGAATTTAGCAGCCTCAGTAGTTTTCATTCTATTAGCTCGTCGACAATTATGTTAGCTTAAGAAGAATTTTAGCGAAAAATATACTATTTTTTAGGGTTTATGGAAAGTTATGTAAACAGGAATATAATTGTTAGATTATTATTCAGAGTATAAAAACTTTAACCAACAGTTATTGTAATGAATTCTTTACTTTTCTTATCCTTCCGTAATATATTTCCCAAGAATGGCAGTAAAGACGTGCGAAGAAACAGGTAAATAACGTGAACGACGCATCGGAAAAAGAAAAGCAAAGAGTAGATAAGAGCATGACAATAAGTCGGAAAAGAAAAAGCCCGCGCTTACCGCCCCACGCAAAGTACATTATAATTTAGTAGAACTCATTGCAGTGCAGAAAAAATCCACCCTAAATGATTATCATAAATAGACCAGCAAATGACCCTCACTATTGAGCTAGAAGCAGTCACGTGTAAGGGTTATTCCTCTTAGAGCCCAGAGTGAGACGGCCACAGACCATACGGTAACCCCACGCCACAATCCCAACCGCCTATTCACTCCTGTTATACTACTAAACTTTTCTTCTCGCCATACTACTCAAAACTGCCACCCATTTCTCTCCTCAGACATGAATCGATATTCATCCGACTCAATCCACTTTCTCTTATCGAGGTCTTCCCAGCACAGGTACAGTTCCAGACACACTCTGCCACGGTATATACATATACCGACTTAAACGTACCAGTCTACGGTTGATTCTGGGCGACTAGTGAATCATTCATTTCCTTATGCCACGATTGACCAGACTCATCGTCTCCAACAAGCATACTTTCAAAGTTTATTCTCTCATTTTACCCCTTCTCCACACTTCACATATCCTTTCGAGGATAAATTCCTCATTTTTTATTAAATTCTTGATTTCACATATGCTAGCCATTGCCTTTCCTGTATGAGGTCCTATACTGATACACATTGAAGATTATAGTATCCTACGTGTCGTGTTCGCAGAATCCTAGGTTCTCACTACCATTGACTCAATGTAACACAGAACAACATATCCCTCATGTAGACCCTCTAGGCCGCATCAAGACTGAGTCCTTTATTTACATCTAACCAGACAGATTTAATGCACCAGCACCTTGTGATGTCACCGCGGGACTGGTGCCTATCACTAGAAGTTAGTTCAAGTGCTACTAATTTGCTATCCGATACACTCTGTCGAACGTCCATCTCATATCGGCTACTCCAGGTTTCTTTGCCGCGTGTGCTGTGCGCCAACTTAAACGGTACACCCTACTATGATTTTTTAACCTCAGGACACTTTGCTCCGAGTCTGACCTCGTTCCTCACCCATTCATCAACTGTACTAACAATAATTTCACTCAGCTGAGAGACTGGTCCTCACTCCAGTCACCATAAACAGACCGTTTCACTCTTAATCATACGTTTTCATTTCCAAACCCTTCTCTTTATACACTAGCCTAGCCAAAAATCCTCCTCTAAGCCAGTATCCTGTAAGTCTCGCCAAATTGCTCTCATCCGATATTCATCTTACTTCAGAATTGGTCAGTCCTCCAACTCGCACTACGAAGACAACTCATCTCTGATCCGACTACACCCTATATAATAGGAAGTAGCTCACCCAATTCCCACGTCTCATGACTTTACTCACATATCTTCCAATCACTATCTTCTAGGCACCTACCTCAGTCGCTGTGCGTTGGCTATTCCTCTCTGCCGCCATTCGTCACTCTACGCCACCTCGATATTTCCTTTGTTCTCTATACGAGACTCGTACTTTTCTGTCACTCCATCCTCACAGCTATCGACCAAATATATTGCAACTGCATAGTCTCACGATGACCCAAGCTAGAAACAGCTGCATATAACCATCCGAAACGTCGTTCGATACTCCATCTCCACATTATATCTCGCGATATTAATTCCTAAACAATGCTAGCCAGATTGCTCTGCTAAGAACTCTCGACTTAGCTCATTATACGTTATTCCTTACACCCCCAACTCCAGCCTTCATATTGTAATATACGAGCATATCAATGACATATACTATACATTGATTATTCCATTCAGTAGCAAGATACCTTACCACACCCATACGCCGCAACCTATCCCACTGGTGCCGGGTCGTTAGTAGTTCAAATTGCCAACTGATATCATCCCGATACCCTGCAATAAAGGCCTTGCCCCGCTAATTAAACTCAGTCGCTATCATACGCCTCTGCTGTGTGACGAATCCATCAGAAATCATTGGTCTAAACATATAAAATTACTTCTTTTCCCCATCATTTCTTCAACATCATCTGTGAATTAAAACGACTGCTAAACCATAGACCCATTAGAGTTGATTTACTTTATAATTATTAGGACGGTAATATTCATTTATATTATCTTAGTAAACAAAAATTTTGTGCAAAAAGACTTTAGTTACTGAAATTGTTATATATAATTTTTATAGCGAGGGTATACGATGTTCAGAAAATCTATTTTGATAAGAAATTAAAGATTGCATAGTTTTCCAGTACAATGCCCCAGTACATTTCGAGGACACATGCTTTCTAGCATCTTCTATTTTATCTCTCAATAAGCGTGTAAGCAGGTCTCTACATCATTATGTTTTGGAGTTAATAGCTTACACCTACATTCTTCATAATTTGTTGGATTATTTCATTTCACTGATAGAATAACTGATCTATTAATTAATATATTTTTTCTGTTTAAGCTGAACACATTGCTGTGTCTGTCAATTTGTGGTTTTTTATTTTAATAAAAGCCTTTTAGAAGGCGGGTAACGTTAGGTGTTTGAAGGATAAGAATCACTGCGTCTGTTTAACTCCACCAACAGACGATGGGAGAAACACATAACATTTCCAATATTCACACATAATTAAAACATTTTAATTAAGATAATTATAATGAATCCTGTTATTAATTTTTTTATCTATTTGTTAATTTTGCTTAACATTTTACTTAATATTTATGATTTTGTAGTAGTATTCTACTTATAAGTTATTTTTTTTAAATATAATAATAATAATCTTACACAGAGCCTTTAAAATTTTGTATAATTTATCACCAGGTTGCTTCCTAGATTGGGTAGAGCTAGGTGGCACAAAAAATCATAACTGATGTAAACTTTAACTGATTTTTCTTACCTTGTCTGAATATCATGACTTTTATTTTTTGATATCTTTTTAGACCGAATTATTTTCAGGCTAGACTTATCATACTAGCACCTTAAATTTTATTTCTAAGAATATTTTTAACCATTTGTCTAAGCATAATAGTAACGAGTTAATCAATGTCAGTTTCCAAGTCATTTGCTATAAATTAACAGAAATACATTAAATTATGAGGTACTCTAGATATATATATAGCAGATAATATATATGTATATATTAAATTTAAAATAACTTAATATAAACATATGAACTTAAATACCAAAGGAGCATATTAGATAAATTTGTAAGACATTTAAATAATTTAATTTATACAATTATTCTCTTCTTTAACATTGTTTTGTAGAATTTCTAAAAGTAAAAATAAAAAATACTGAGTTCTCAAAATTTTTTAAAAAAATCCAAAAAAACTCACCAAAAACAATCAAAAAAAGTATCACCCAACCCCTGTTTCTAGAGTATTTAAAAAGGTACTCATGTTATTCGAGTGTTTGAAAATATTGTCTTTCATTATTTTAAAAGTTTCTTCGAATTAGAATTAAAGGACTCTCTATCACTTCATACTTGTTCACATATTCAATCATTTTTTCATATATTATTTTTTATGCATAATCAATAACTGAGTAAATGACTAAATTAATTTACTGATTTTTCTTTAAGAAAGACATTTGAAAAAGGTAGAAAGTTCAGGTTAGTTCCGGGCCGGATTACGTTCGGAAACTTCTAAAAAAATCAGAATGAAGTTCCGGCCAAGGAACCTGAGTCTCAGAGGGGTACATCAGCCTTAAAAAACATATATAAAAAAATATATAATATATATAATATATTAATATTATAGTAGTATAATAAATAATCGAGATAACAAAGCAAAAAAGAATTACTATATAATATATATAATATAATTAATATATAATATATATATTATTATATAAATATCACGTATATAATATATTATTATATTCTTGCTTTATCTTCCTTATTATTTTCCAAAATGGGAAGTAAGGGTGCCCGACGGGCGACGGAGACAGAAGAAAAGCAATAGCAGATACATGACACAAGTCGAAAAGAGAGAAAGCCCAGCGGCCTTAAACCGCACCCTCGTGAGGGTGCAGCAACAGAAGGTACCAATTAATAGTGGGGTAAGATACGTCAATCGCAGTCAGAAAATCCAGTGGGACGCGATGGACCCTCACTAGGTAGATCGTCAATGTAAGGGGTTCATCCCTTCGGCCAGGTGGGCCACAACCGAACCCCCCCCCCACAATCCCCCGCATTCATCGCTGTATCATACCACCTTCTTATCGCCTCCTACAACTCACATTTCTCATCCTTTCCAAACATTCGACGTTCAGACCTCCACATCACCTTACGCTATATAATATTGATACGGTCATATAATATCACTAATATATATATACTAATATAGTCTAATAAATACATAATTATATATATAATCATATATATATTAATATAGTAATATAGTTGATAATATATAATATATACGATATATAATAATATTTATAGATATTATGAGGACAAGTTTTACAGTTTAGGGGCCTCAGAACCGGTGTCAAAAATTAGCATACCAAATAAACTTATATCAACAGATAGCATTGTAATGCTTTGCTACATATCTCACGATCTTATATTCAGAATCATCTCTACCCAACTACTCCCCCACGAAAACAGTACTCGAGATTGAGACTAAATTTTTTTTTTCTCCTAATGCGTTGACATTGAAAACTTGTTCATTTTGCACGACTTTGCAGCCATTGCTCAATTTTGACTACCGGTTTTTGATGGAGCGCGACCATTAACTTTGGTTCCAAGTTGAGCAGATTATTCTTTGTGTGACACTATCCGCATTTATAACTAAACCAGTCACTTTGGAACACCCATTTATTCTTACAACACAACCTCACTCAATCATCATACATGAACTTTGATGTCTCATTCAGGAGCCAAAGGAAGGATGACTTAATCACCAAAATCAATATTCATCAATTTTC
>JABUQX010108770.1:10000-12500 GCA_015478945.1 Trachelipus rathkii | reverse complement strand
TTATAAAGCTGGCCATCAAAGAGGAAAAGTGTATCATCGGTGGCGAGTTCCAAGAATTTCGAAAATTGATTCCTATTGAGATTACTAACCCTATGTTCAGTTGACGGAAAAAGTCCATTGGTTATGATATTGCGAGTCTCATTAACAGGTATGTTTGTGAACAATGATTCTACATCAAAGCTGACCATAAAGCCCTCCTCAATGGACAATGAAGAAACAAGATCAGAAAACTGAAAAGAATCTTTAAGAGTAAATTCATTACATGTTAATGGCTGTATAATTGGCAGGAGAAATTTGGATACTTTATAAGTGGGAGAATTAATGGCTGAAAGAATCGGTCTAAGAGGAAGGCCTTGTTTATGGATTTTGGGCAATCCATATAGAAGGCCTGGCACTGCACCTGAAGTAAATACAGATTCATAAAAATCAGATAAACCTATTTTCTTTAAACTTCTAAGATAGTTGTTAATTTTATCTTCAATTCTTAAAATATGTGTAAGAATGTTACCTGGTAAAAGCTGAAATTTAGTTGCGTCATCCAATATTAAGAGAAGTTTCTGGACATAAGTTACTCTATCCAAAATAACTACTCCCTTTCCTTTATCAGGGCGACAAATCACTATTGAGTCATCATTCTTCAGGCCTTTTAGCAATTTAAAATCGCCAAAGGAGAAAACAGGAGAAAATATCTTCTTTCCGTTGAACCCATAAAAATATTTTTTGGACCAATATTCAACATCCCTCAGGCATCTGGAGAAATCACCAACTGGTTGAAGTTTGCTAAGCTGGTGAAGCAACTTTTCAAATGATAAGAAATATTTATAAAAATCAAGTTTAAAAAAATTGTCCATTGAGGAGGGCTTTATGGTCAGCTTTGATGTAGAATCATTGTTCACAAACATACCTGTTAATGAGACTCGCAATATCATAACCAATGGACTTTTTCCGTCAACTGAACATAGGGTTAGTAATCTCAATAGGAATCAATTTTCGAAATTCTTGGAACTCGCCACCGATGATACACTTTTCCTCTTTGATGGCCAGCTTTATAAGCAGATAGATGGTATGGCAATGGGCTCACCACTTGGTCCCACTTTTGCCAATGCATTTTTGTGCTACCATGAGAGATCTTGGTTGGAGAACTGCCCCTCAGATTTTAAGCCATTACTCTATAGAAGGTATGTTGATGATTGTTTTTTGATTTTTAGAGAACAAAGTCATGCCTTACAATTTTTAGACTACCTTAACATTCAACATCAGAATATTAGGTTTAGTATGGAGGAGGAGAATGAGAACTCATTGCCCTTTTTAGA
The DNA here is from genome assembly GCA_015478945.1 of Trachelipus rathkii. NCBI lineage: Eukaryota > Metazoa > Arthropoda > Malacostraca > Isopoda > Trachelipodidae > Trachelipus > Trachelipus rathkii. Next base: position 11,187 of record JABUQX010108770.1, on the reverse strand, counting down.
TGTCAGAGTGCACCGTACAGTAGGTGGCTTTTCTACTTCCATCTATAGAAAGCCTACCACAACTATGCTTGGTACCAATTTTTTCAGCTTCCTTCCTCTGAGTGCCAAGTTATCTGGACTGTCATGCCGAATTTTTAGAGCTTACAAACTTTCAACATCTTGGGTAAATTTTCATAAAGAAGTTCAATTTTTAACTCAGTTTGCTAAATTCAATTTATTTCCAGAGCAACTATTTTATAGACTTGTTAACAAATTCTTGGAAGACCTTTTTCGCCCTAAACAGCCAGATGTGGATTCATCATTGCAAGTAGTTTATCTAAAAGTTCCTTACTTCGGTCCCAACACTCCGAAGCTCGTTAAAAACATTCAAATATCAATTTCTAAAGTTTTTCCATCTTATAAAATTATTTTTATACTTGTCAATGATTTTAAAATGAATAGTTTTTTCAGAATGAAAGATATTTTACCGGCTCATTTGAGGTCCTCAGTTATTTATTCCTATTCTTGTGCGGACTGCCAAGCCCGTTATGTAGGCCAGACTGGCTTACAGCTGCAGCTGAGGATTTCAAAACATCTGGGTCTTTCATATAGAACAAATAGACCATTAACTTCACCTGAAAACTCTGCCATCAGGACCCACTCTTCAGAGAGCTGTCATGACATCTCAAAGGATAGCTTCAAGGTGCTGTCTTCGGCGTCAGGTTTACTTGAACGAAGGATTCTCGAGAGCTTGTTTATACATAGTACAAAGCCGCAACTTAACTCAGATGGCTCCTCAATTAAATTATTTTTGTTTTAATTTTGGTTTTAATTTATTTATTTATTTTACTTTAATAATCCTGTTTTAATCACTGTGTAATTATTTTTATTAACTCTATTGTGCCAAATGTATATTTATATTTATTTTTTAAAATGTACCAACCAACCAATTTTCTAGTATATAAGCAGTTGTTTTTGTTATTTTTGTACATTCTTCCCAAGACTGTCAACTAAACAGGTAATATAATATAGGTTATAGTTTTAATATAATTTTATTTTTAAATTGTTTTATATTTTTTTACTATTTTTGTTCTTTATTACTGTGGATATTATTATTATTATTATTATTATTATTATTATTATTATTATTATTATTATTATTATTATTATTATTATTATTATTATTATTATTATTATTATTATTATTT
>JABUQX010108770.1:0-7500 GCA_015478945.1 Trachelipus rathkii | reverse complement strand
CTTCTTTATTTCTTCTTTCTTCTCTCTTCTCCTTCTTCTTTCTTCTCTTTCTTTCTCCTTCTTTCTTCTTTTTCCTCTCTTTCTTCTTTTTTTTTCTTTTTTCTTTTTTTTTTTTTCTTTTTTTCTTTTTTTTTTTCTTCTTTTTTTCAGTAATAGAATATTTCACCTAACGCTGCCAGTCGATTAGGAATTTGATACGTATCACTTGCAACATTTTTAAAACTATTATTCGATTGGCCTTAACAGCGTTGTTTAATATTTATTTCGGAACTGTTGTGTTATAAGTATCGTTTTTTTTTATACATTTTTTTTTGCTAGATCGTTAATAAATAACATTTATGCTAACTTTTAGTGGGAAATAAATACATTTCACACAAACATTTGTGTCAAAAATTTCATATAAGTTTCATGAAAATTGGCAAAAATAGGCTGGTGGCGCTATAATTAATAATTTCATCTACAGACAAAAGTCATATATATGAAATTTGAAGGAATATTATTTCATATTTACAATCTTTAAGAGCAATTTTTACCAATGAAAATTAATAAATCATTATTTCCTAACGATCTGGTAAAAAAAAAACATTCCTATAACCTCTATTTCATTTCCATTAACTTATAGGTATTTATTTGTTTACACATTACTTAACGATATTTTTATCAAAAATATTCCATAATAAACTTTTAAATAGAGTTAATATTTAAATATTCAAAGCAACTGAATATATTTAATAACTCATCTAGTAAAAAGAAATTTTATAAGTTATAAAGCAGTGAATCCAGTGATCAAATATCTTGTAATTCACATGCACAAATATAAATATGTTTTTGTTATGGTAGTAAAACATTTTGGCAACAGTCAGTCAGAATCAGAATTATGAAGCCGATCGGTGAGTTCTTTTTTTTCTCTCTTTTTCTGTCTTTTTATACAACTCTATATATGATTTTGTAACAGCAATATATATTTTCAATTGCTTCATAAGCTCTAGATTTTATGTTGATGTTCTGTAGAAAACAATGTTTTTCTTTTTCTAACCATCAAATTTGTAACGCTGAAAAGAGCAACTGGAAGTGTAAGAAAAACTTATTTGTCCAAGATGTAATTTACTGACTCATTATTAACTAAAAAACATTATACAAGTCCTGTTGTTATTAATATATGTGCACTGAATGTCACATCAAGCATCAAACTGTGTGGAGGCAAACAGATATACAATAAGTGATTCATTTCATCTGTGCTGTTCGTTGGTAGTTTTAATTTATAATAACCATATACTTTTCTGAACATCAATTTTCGCCTTTCTTTTTCTCACTTGTACTTTTGTCACTTACCATCAAATACCTTTTCCCTTCAAATCCACTCTGATGAAAATACAACAGGGATAGCAGAGTAGTCCTACAAACAAACACAGAAATACTCACTGTCAAACCAGTCTTGTAGTTTAATCAAATGAAAATAAAGGTTCTTCTTTGTTATAATTAGTTACCAATTTGTAACTGTTGATATTAATTATATATTTGAATTAGAGATATAAAGCAAATAAGCTTACTATTTATGTACAAAAAAAACAATTCCAATGAATTCGTGAGGGGCGGGTTTTATCTTAGTTGTAACTTCTACAACAATATAGTTTCCAAATGTTTACTTCTTAATTTATTACGATTACGTCAATAGTCTTTATATAGCTTACTTACACTCACGGTCCCCTTTTAATTCCAAAACATCCTTAACAAGTTCACAAATCCGTTCCCTTTTCCAGTTCCATATAATTACACCCTTACATCAAACATTGATTTAATTATATACTGTACGGAAGAAAACAAAAAAATTATAAAACATCATTAACTTAAAAAAAACACAAATATTAAAAGATGCTAAAACGCAAACACCCGCCGAACACAAAAGAAATAAAACTAAAAAAAAAAACCGCCGCGATGTAAACAGCATCTTTTCTTTCATCCTCGATTTCCATTCTCAAGGACAACAAAGGATCTCAACTTCTTTCATCTTCTTCTCACAAATCATCTAAAGCATCTAACCAGGACCATCTACTTCTTCACATAGACCAACCGAACCTAAAAGGAAACAACAATCACAAAACTTATCACACTCAATTTAAAATAGGTAATAATAGCTTAAACACCTCTTTAAACGGTTTAACTTTTTGTAAATTAAAATATTTCAACTCAGTTAAACACCGATTCATATTTCTCATTACAGGTTATGGGTCTTATTGGGAATATGCTACAAGAGAACGTTAAGGACCTAACAGTTGAATGCAAAGTTGCTCCACCACAAGAAATCAAACTTGTGCCCAAAATTCCTCCAAATGTTTTTGGTGGACAACATTTAATAATCTTTGCGAGACTTAAACCGAACTCAAAGGTAAGACAACTTAGGTGTTTTTTTTTATATATAGGTCGTAAAACAATTAATAAGTTGACTATCATTTGTACTTATGTGCTATTATTTTGTATGCAATCAATCATGTTCAAAAGAAGCATCATATGGTTTTTAAATATATACTATATTATATATAATATTTATAATATAATATATATAATATATATATATATATATTATATATATATATATTATATATATTAATAATTATACTATATATAATATATTATATAATATATATTAATAACAAATATAATCATATATATTATATATACATTACATATATATATATATATATATATAAATATATATATATAAATAGTATATGTATATAAGTATAATATATATATATATAATATATATATATATAAATATATATATATATATATATACTTATATATATATAAATAATATATACATATATATATATATATAATAATTATAATATAAATAATATATTAATACTTATATATATAAATATATATATATAATAATATATATATATGATATACGATATTATATATAAAGGTGATGTTAAACAGAAATTTCTCTCGTGTAATTAATAAAAAAGGATCTCGTTTTATGAATCGAAAGCTCACGTTCCTACACATTGAAGACCTTCAAGATATATATTTTGATTAAATATTAACTTTAATTGAAGTTTTTATTATTATTACTAATAGTACTATTTTGTTAATTATATAATTATTATATATATAATATATATATATTATAATATATTATATATATATATATATAAATATATATATATATATATATATATATATATAATATATATATATATATATATATATATATATATATATAGATTGAATCAATAAAAGTGGGCTGGAAAATAGGAAGCGATCAGTTCAGTTGTGAATTAAAAGAAAATGATTGTAAATCTGTTCATGATTCAAACTTCAAGTTTTTCATCGCTGGCTGCAAAGCTCAGTTTAATTCAGTGGCTAAAAAGAAGAAGATGGTAAGTAAATATGTGATGTAAATCTTAGTTCATGTAGGTTTTTGAAGTGATGTTCTTCTATATTCATGGGTATATTATATTTTAGCGCTGTGGGCCTTTGAGAAAATTGCTTGATATGAGGTGATAGCTTAAACTTCAGACTTTAAAAGGATCAGATATATTCAGCTACAAGATTGTTAACAACAAATTCAGGGTCATAAATTTGAGCCATAAAAAGGACCCCTTAATCCGACACATATATTGAAACAGCATATAATTGAGCAACAAATGCTTAAATATTCCTTAATAAAGTACAAAAAAGAGTATAAAATCCACAGCCGTAGCATGCGTGCAAAGACAATCCAATCAGACGAGGACGATAATAGAAATTTCGTGGCTGTACACGTTGCAAACCAGACTCACGGTAGTAAATTGACATAGTAAACCCAAATAATACAGAGAATTATCGTCTGCTATGCCACATTATTTCACACTATGTGCTTAAATACCACAGAATACCCCCGGCGGCTGAAGGCCACGTAAATTTAATTCTGGGTAAGCAGCGCCTTGGGCCATCGTACGAATGTCTACCAGCGGCTCGAACTCTTGACCGGAGGTTGGTGGCAGCACTGGATCAGAGATTACCCAATCTTGGGAACGATGTCATCGGGCGTGTAACGCGTTACGTCTGGATTTGAAGTAAACGAGATAGCCGAGACGGAAGATGTGAGGTGAGGACTCCTGAACCGAGGTGAAGTTTGGAAAGCAAAAATGACGATGACCCGCGTATGGCGGAGTCTGCAGCCGGGTTCGCATTTTAAGGTGATGTTGTTGGATGGAATGAGGGGTAGGCAAAGGCATAGGACATCGGAGAGAAGGAGGAGGAGAGAGGAAGAGTGGAAAGAATGCAGGAGGAAAAATAGTTAATGTTAAAGGAAGAGAGCTGAGGAGGGAGAAAGTGGAACAAAAAGGCAAAGAACAAGGATCAGGTAACAGGAGTGGATTGGCTTCAAAGAAAGGCTGGACTTAAGGCAGTTAGATTGGAAACGATTCTATACGTTGTGGGACGCTGATGTGAATAATGTTTCCTTCCTTAAGTACCACAGGAAAAAGTCCATCGTACTATAGGTGAGAGCGGTTGAGGTGGAGTCGATGAACGAACAAAACATAGTGCAGGAAGAGAGATCCTTTGGGATGTAGGGAATGCACCTTATGAGGTCGAGAAGGAGTCGGTCTCCACGACAGAAGCACAGCGCTCAAGCGAGTCAAGAATTGGAAAGCGGACATCAGCAGAATAGAAGAGAGACTGGGAAAAAGAAATCACAGGAAGACCAAGAGGAGAACCATACACCAGTTCAACAGCGCAGAATAGTGCAAGTCCTCTTTAACAGCAGAAGCGAATGCCAAGCATAACGAGAGGCAGAGCATCCGCGTCCAATGCTCTGGATTAGGCTGAGCCATAAGGAAAGCTTTAAGTTACCTGTGAAACCTTTCAACCATACCTTGGGCCTGGGGATGAAACGCGAAGTAGAAATGATATCTTTCCTCCGAACCAAGGAAGACAGCATTAATTCTCTCCATAAGAAGGATCCAAAAGTCGGACCGTATTGCCGTCTGTAGTAACGGAGAGAGCGAACACCGAAGCGAAGAAACCAGTGAGCTAAGAAGATTTAGCATATAGGAATTCCGCATGTTGGCACGCTGAGAGAAGGGATAGCCTCCGTCCAGCGTAGATTAAAACGTCGAATACACGGGATGTACCTTTTTGCCACGGAAAGAGAGGAATGGGGACACAAAACTATGTCAAATAATGGATACAGCTCAAACGAGCACCAGGAGCGTACAGAAAGGTGGCATCAGAGGCGCCTTGATGTGACGTTGTACCTTAAGAGCGTCGGACAGGAAAGGTAACTGTGACATCAATTCGTTATATGCCGGCATTCATGTCAGGCCACACAAAATGAGCTGCACACATTTTCGTGACGCCTTAACAATGCGATGGAAAGGGAGTGAGACTGAGAGAGAAAACAGCCTTACGAAACGATTGAACGGTCACAAAGCGGTTCGAATGGAAAAATTCCTAAGAGTCACGATCGCAACAGAAGTCTCTTCTCCATACCAGGGAGTTGGAGCCACTCCAAGCTTGAGAGAAGAGTCTTGTGGAAGCGCAGGATCTTCTGCACTTGGACATGTCGCCATGGCGATATATAGTCGATGAGTTTGGTTAGGCTGGAATTCGCGCTAATTCAATGCGGGGAAGAGAGCATTCAGCGGTAAAATGTTGTCCAACCCTCGAAATCTTGATGACATCAGTAAAACTGGAAACATATTCGAGTTACGAGACTTCCCAGGAGCTTTGCCGTTCGTGTCTGGAGACCATAGCAAAGGTAAGTTTTGTGGTCAGTGAGTATGTGGAATTCCCGACCCTCAGAAGTAACAGAAAGTGAACGGACGACAGAGGATTACATTCGCAAGTAAAAACTCCCGACACGAAAAGCACATATAGCGTGTTTCGGCAGGTTGTAACTTACCGAGAGAAAAAGGCGAGGGGAGACCACACTCCGGTTCAGGATGCTGCTGATTAGACACCACACCGGACAGCAAAAAAATCGGATGCGTCTACAGCTGGAACTCTAGATCGAAGCAGAGGTCCTGTGGGGTGAACCCAGGAGGAGTGGCAGAAGAAGCAAGAGGATCTTTTGAGAAAGCCTTTAAAAACAGCTGTGCTTCAGTCAGTTCCAGTCAACTTTCGTAGACACTACCGTCGTTATTATAGGACGGATGAGAGCGGTGTAAGAGGACGAAGAATGTCAGCTCCCGACTTTTAAAAACGATGGTAAAAGTTCAACATTACATTAACAATGGATCTTTGGTTTATGCTGCTTTTTGATTTAACAAAAGCATTGGGGAAGGTGCGAATGGCCTCCCACACACTCTGCAAGAGTGTTTAAAAACCCTGTTGCAGAGACGGTTGTGCCAATGAAAAAGTGGGAGAGAAGGACACACAAAAACGACACTTTGCCGATTGAGAAGACGGAAAATTCCCACTTATCGTCCAACCTGGCAAAAAGCAGCATAGAAAAATTGCTCGTCGTTCGGCAGGAAAACGGATCTTGGAAAGCAACGAGGAGAGTTCAATTCGAAGGATATGAAAGAGCGAAAGGAGAGACCTCTGCAGGAACGCTATCGATAAAAACGCCGGATGACCATCACGCGCTTCTTACAAACCGAAAGGCATGAAGCGAGTATATTCAAGAGGCCAAAAGGTATGATGGCCGTCTTCAGGGAATATCCTGGTCAGCGACAGGGATCTGGTGGTAGCCCCTTAACAAGATAGAGGCTTGCTGAAGATGGTTTTAACAGCCAGATAGAAGTAAACGACTTGTCATGTGTGGACTAGGATAGCGGTCGGGGAATCGTGCAAGCTTTCAAAGGCCTCTAAAATGCTCCGAGACCGGCCGCAATCTGAAGTATCCTTATGAAAAAGGCTACCATGTGTGAGGAAGGGAAAGAACACGAACTTTGAGAAGGGCGGACAATCCCAAGTTCGAGCATGATGCTCAAACTCCAACCTTTGGCCAGGCTTTGAAACTAATCGTGGGGAAGGACGCCGAACCACGGAACAAAAGAGTGGCATACCCGTAGTTTCAATTGCTGAACAGGAGAGGACGAAGAACGGGTTTCAGAAGCGCCGGGATCCATTCTGCAGGAAATGGACAAAAACGATAGAGGCATCAAGAAGCGGAAGCGGATGCAGAGAATGCCATTTAAGAGCGGAAGCAACTAACATACCCTGGCAAAAGAAAAGTCAGAAGAAGAGATTTAAAAGACCACCCGATGTGATCTTTAAGAATGAATCAGCTGGCATTCTCGGAGGGGGAATAGCATATATGGTAAACAAATGAGAACAGAACATCAGCCCTATTAAAAGATAGAATGGACTAGGGAAACAACTCAAAGCCACACGTAAAACCCAAGGGAAACTGACGGCGGAGAGAAAGATCGAACCCTGTGCACAAGCGTTCACCACTAGACAGGAATGGATACGCTGAATTTGCTGACGTAAAGAGCCGTCTGGAAGAGACGCAGACTTCTGAGAAGAATCTAGTGGCACCAAAGAAAATGAAGCTCC
>JABUQX010108769.1:0-43004 GCA_015478945.1 Trachelipus rathkii | reverse complement strand
TTTCAAGCATCGTGTTTTTGGAATACGGGGTCTATATTAGGAAGAATAGTCTTTCTTCTTCGAGCAAAAATTCGATCGGCGGTAGTATATACCCGCAACGCTGTCTAGGTGAAAGGTCTTCGAACAACAATGCCTGCCTCAGTGTTTGCGACGCGCGTTTTATATCACCGATTATTTAAAAAATAACTAATAAATGTAAATTAATTCTTTTCAATTATTTTTTATAATTAAAAATTTTTAAACATAGATTATATATATTAACCGTTTTGTGTTCACATTTATTATTTTTTTAAATGACGAGATTCCCGATGAAACGATACCGTATACAGTGACATTTTCAAGGGAAATAAAAAATTAACAAACGTGATCACAAAATACACTTTTTTTGCGTATAAACTGTCGTTAGGCTCTATGTAGCCACGTTTCGTGGGGAATTGATTTAAATCGAATGTCTATGCGTAAATAATTAAAAATTAAATTTAAAAACAAAAAATAAAAAAAAATTTATAAAAAAACGAGTAAAAATATAACCGATGTTCGTCGATTTTTTCAATTTTTGTGACCTTCTGAAACTCAAAATGAAAAACGAATATAGATTTAAATTTTATTAAATTATGATGATTTAAATACATCTTATGTACATGCATAAGTTAAACAAATTCGACACTTATCCGAAAGCATTAAAATATCTCAAAATATGGGAATGACGAAAATTTTTTCTGTCGAGAGACTATGCGAAACATCGCGACAATTCTCGCCTCGTACTTTCATCTCCTGTCTTTCTTTTAGCTCTTTCAAGAATTCATTCAATTTCGATCTGCTCAAAATAATTCCTGTATATAACTTCGCTTTTTTCGCGAGAATATCATTTTGTTCTTCAAAACTTCTCTTTGAATAGTTCAAACTGTCCATTTTTTCTTGTCGTTCGGCAGGCGTTGAATGAACGCTTTTCAATATATGCTTACATCGTGGAAGGGGCGTCTCAGAGCTTCGCCTTTTATTCGCTCGATCGTTACGATCATCGTTGTTGATTCGATATGACTTCTCTGGAGTCTTTACGGTTTGAGCTTAAAGACGGACGTAGAACGGGTGAAATACTCAAAGATCCGTTTTGAATCTCATCCGGCGAGGACTCGAAATTAAAATTTGCGATGGCACCTAAAGGACGCGCGCAAGCGCTCATCTGTTCCACATCCAAATTTACGGGTTTGAGGCTTTTGTCTTGACCACTCCCGGGAATTCTGACGAGTGAACGCCTCGGTTTTCATATTTCGAATGTCGGGGCCATTTCTATTCTTTAGTTCGGAGAAGGATGCCACGACCTCGTGAGTTTGCTAAAAGGCGCTGCTACTTTTATCGAGCTTATTTCTTGAGTGAATCGAGATTATAAAATCGCCTTTTATTTATTTAACGTTTAGGAAATTAAATAGTTTAAAAAAAAATAAATGAAAAAAAATAAACTTTTATTACGAAAGAAATAAAAATCTGAAATTATTTTTAAAGTTTTTATTTCGAAGACTACATTAATAATGTTACAAATTCGTATGTAAGAGCAGCCTCATGTTCATCGTTCGCCTTTGAGAGATTTCTGAAACTATCATTGCGATTAGCGTTAGTTGTGAAAAGTAGGTGCGAAAATTTATGGCTTTGAGTAGTGCCTTCCTCAAAGGAAAAATTCAAATACCCTTTTTAATCGAGAACGAGGACTTTAAAATTTAGATTGATTTAGTGGTTGAACCCGCGTTCGTAAAACTAGATTCTTTTTTTTATTATTTAAAAAAATTAAATGTGTTTAAAATTTCTAACAAGCTCTATTTTTTAAAATAATGATAATTTTTATAGTTTATTTCGTGTGAACCCACTATTTAAAGGTTCCTTTCTTCAGAGTCCCGAAATTAGCTGTCCGTTCATCATGGATTCTACGCGGACTTCTTTTGATCCCACATTGGAAACGTTGCAGTTACTTCAAAGTACAGTAAGCAGTTTCCAATATGTGGTGAAAATGAAAGAAAATACTTTGACAGATAATTTTTCCTCGCTTATTCGCAAACGTTACTCATCGGTGAAAAAAGAACGATTTCGAGCTAAACAAAAAATGACAGTTTGAGAGAAAATTTTCCCGTTATTTTTTAACGAGGGATACGCTACGGGGTTCTTACAGAAATCAAAAATTTCGATTTTAAATTTAGCGATAAGACATTTTAGATATTTAAATGATAACTACAGAACAGAACAAAATAGGGCCGTCAAGGAAAGAGACGCCCGATGTTTGAAGGAATCTTATGGGAATAGCGAAATTTATCAAACATTTTCTGATGGCATCTACGATCAAGGGTATGCGCGCATCATACACATACCAATATGTAGGTCCGAATCGAAGCATTATATAAACGAGGAATTCTTAATTCAAAAATTTGATAACGATTGTTATAATTCTTTCAAGAGTGAAAATAAACCTTTCATTTCACTGAAAGCGAATATTCCTATTACTTTGAATCAGGTTGATAAATTATGCTTAGATACAATCGAAACGATTAAAAACGGCGTTGCTAGTGCCGTTGTCGGTGATGAAGAAATTAAATGTGAGGAAATTATAAAGGAAAATATTGAAAATTTGTTAAGCTTTGGACAGTCTCTTGGAGGTAGAACGAAATCAAAATATTTTAATCAATTACTCTCATTGCTTTACTTTAACGCGATATTGTATATTTCTAACGAGAGCGTAAATGAGGACAATCTAAGATTGTTTTCGGCAACACCGACGAACTATTTGACCCTAAAATTATACATTTTCTTTCGAATATTCTATGTTTGCCCAACAACATATATTTGGGAAGTAAAAATGTTTAAATTATACTTAATCGATCGTTTAAGCACGGCAAACATCCACCGATTTCTTTTTGATTCGTGGCACTTTAGAGAAATGAATCTTATTAATAAAAGAAAAAAGAGACCATTCCCTTTAAATGATGATACAAATTTGTGTTTTAATGAATATTCGAACCCGACTCACCTTATTTCCTGTTCCTCGATCCTGAAAGCCCTAAAACGCTTAACTAAATCGATGGAAAAACACGAGATCGAGCTCTCTCGACTTTCTAGTAAGGGGAAAGAAGAGAGAAACGACTCTCTCAAACAATCTCTTAAAATCGAATGCTTGAATGTATTACTTCTTTATTTTGGTCTCGTATACGCAATTCCTTGGCGAGTGTTGAGAGGACTAAAATATGAAGAAGTCATTGATTTAGTTTTTGGAGTTATACCCGAAACGATTCAACCGTCTATTGGCTTACCGCATCTTATGGGGTTGCCATCGATAGCGCTGCATTTGTCGGGAATTAAGCAATGGGAAATAAATCCTTTCATGAAAGTTATATGCGACTCGAACGAAGAATTCGTATATCAATTTGGACATTTTTCAAAAGTGATCCGATTTTCTACTACAAGAAAAAGCAAAGCATTGATCGAGGAAGATGCAGCTTCGAGTGATATTGACGACGACTGCATTTTGAATTGTGGCGATCTGCCGCAAGGAGAAAATACTGGCTTTCTTCGTTTCATAAAAGAAACTTTATTTCAAACTACAGAAGATCGCTCCATTGCCGAAAACTACGGAACGAGTGAAAGCTATTTCGAAAATGCTTTTCGTATTACAGATTGGAAGGTATCCGAAAGCGAATATTTCGAAAACTCTGAACTTAATTCGTTGTTTACAATTTCAAAATTAAAGAATGGTAATTATCAGTTCAAAAATATCGGAGACCTGGCTTTATGGGCGCTTGTTTTGTATAAAAGATATATCGGTTTCGACGTAAAAGAAATTTGTTTCTCGCGACCCCAAATGCCGCAATTCGCAAAACTTATAAAAAGTTTAATTATTCAAGATTACGTCGTTCATGGTGGATTTAAATTACCCGGAGAAAAAAATTGCGCTAAGAAGTTTAAGGAATTTTTAACTCCCGAAAATACTCTCGCAGATCCGGTGTTGAATTATGCCGTTACGCATCCACTTTTATACGACTACAAAAATGTTATACCCGGCGGGATATCTACTATAGGAAATGAAAAATTTTTGGAACAAAAACTAGGAAACATATTTTCGACCACATATTCCTTCAACGCCTTAAGAATAACCTCGCTAAATTTTGTATTAAAATCATCCGCTGAATCGTTATTAGCGTCACCCTTCTTCAACGATGAGGACAAATGGCTAAGGAAACGACTATTTGCGGAAATAATTAATGCGGCTAATGAGAATTTTAAAGATATGCCTCAAATGTTAGTTTTGAAAATGCATATGGAAAAGATTTTCGAAGATGAACTAGCTTCGTACAAAAACCCACATCGCCGAGAAACGATTAGGTTTTTCAACGGGGGTGAAACCAACTTCAACGTCAGTCAAGAGAAATTGAAAGCGATTGAAAAAACTCGTTTTTTTATTTGAAAACAGCTAAAGTTTTTACATTCATATATTATTTTTATCATACTTGAAATAAATTTTTTTATATTATGTAATACTTTCCTTTACCTTAAATATTTTCAATTTTGAAAGATTTACGATTATGATGAAAAAACGTACAGACCTCCCACTCGTTTCGATGAATTTTTCATGTTAAATTGGGTAAGGAATTGAAACATTTCCCAATAATTCGATCGGATCATGGTTTTAAGCGTTTCCTCGGTTTCGCTGACTCGACGGGCCTTTTGAGTTCTTAATCCGATCGATTGACTTATTAAGGGAATGGCCCACTGACGATCAATTAGATTAGGAACTGAAAAGCTCCATATATTTTGCTGACTCGAAGGGTATTACGAGCTCTTAATCCGGTTGACCGAAGATGATATCGTATAAGTCGATCGGGGTAATTTTAATTTTTTAATTATCATCGATATCCTATTATCCTTTTTCCTATTTCCTATTATTTTTTTCTTTTAAAATATATATCGATGATTATGATGTTGTCGTTTTGGAACGACCAGAATATCTTAAAGTTTATCTTCATTGGGACACGATACCTGATTAAAAGTCACAGTAGAATAATGAAATTGAAGAAAGAACTTTTCTTTTGATAAAATATCAATTAAAATATTTAAGCAGGAGAAATAAAAAAGTTAACATAAGTTATAAAATGTGAATTTATTTCCAGAACATTAACAAAAAATATACAATGTGATAAAGTTGATATATATATATTATACGCTTAAATATTATCAATAATTCAATAATTTTTGCGTATGTACGACGTTTTCATGAAATAATTGGTTTGAAGGCGTACTTTATAACGCTCCTACAGATCGGACACAGCTCGAGGGCGAGTGTGCAACAACAACACGTTACCATGTGAGTGCAAGGTAAAAATACAATTTCCGTTTTCTTGTCTATACAAACTGTGCAAAGCGATTCTTTTTCAAAACTACGAGTTTCCGTCGAGGAGATAGAGACGGGTGTAGCTTCTTCGGTGATTGATTGTGAAAGACCATTGACATTAGATAGATTGTTACGACGTGCGGGTATCGACGCAGAATTTTCAATAGTGTTTTGATCGTTACTGGTGTTGTCATCAGCGATTATCGAGCTCGTGCTCGGTTCGTTTAACGTTCTTGGGCTGATACGACCCTCGTTGGTTTCTCGTTCGGCTTCGTCCGTGGTAATCGATACAGAAAAATCATTACTATTTTCGTTACGATTCGTGCTTTCAGCACCTGTCATCGTGGTATTCACGCTTGGATTATTTAGCGTCACTTGGTTGGAACGAGCCACGGTAGTCGATGGTCCTATTTTATTTTCCAAATATTGTTGAACGATAAAAATCGTATTGAAACAGTGGTCTAATATTCGATCGGCTCGCCTCATTTGCCCACTAGCTTTTTTGAATATTTCGCTTTCATGTCCCGAAAGTGATGTATGTCTAGTTACAGCCCTTTCCTCTAATCCCTCCGGCTCATTGTCATTTTGACTATGAGATTCTAATGACGGCGACAACGACGACGACGACTGCATCAACCACGATGATGACGGCGACGAGGATGCTACTGCTGCGCCTGCCGCTTCTGTTTCTGCTTCTGCTTCTGCTACTATCGCTTCTGCTGCTACCGTTACTGCTGCTGCTATTCCTGCCGCTTCTTTAGCTATCGCTGCTGCTGCTGCGTTCGACAACGACCCTTCCCGCCGAGGCACGCGAGAAGCAACAACTTCCTTTTGTGGCTCGTCCGAGAGTTTGGTGCCTTTCGAAAACGAAATGAATTGGCATTCGGGGGACCATTTAGCGTGTTCGTCCCACGGATCGTCGTTCGCCTCCCAGTTTCTGAGTCCGAGGCCGCAACAAAAACACTTCACGTGATCGCTAAGTGTATTATAATAATAAAATCCCGCCTCCGCTAATTTCTCTGGAGTCTGCTTAACCCTATTAGGCCAACCCCAGAAGGACTGTAAACGGGTTTCTCTCCTCGCGAATTCCTTAGCTCGGGCTGCCATGTAAGGACGAAGGCCGAAACTCGTCATCGAAATTTTTTTAAAGGAAGAAGTAGATAAATTTTTTAAACCGTCGTAATATTCTGGCGACGAGCCTGTTGTGTCCCTTCTCCCTAAACCGCACACATCGATGCCGCTGGTTGGCGCGTTGCTACCCTCATTGGCCGAAAAACCTGTCGAAACCCGATCTCTTCCCCCTATTGGAATATTTTCACCTTCTTCTCCTTTAGCGAATCGACAATGGGGGCTTTTATCTAAATGTTCTCCTTTCGGGGTGTCTCCTACTACCCAATGACCGATAATTATCTTGCAAAATACGCACGCGCAATAGTCTTCATTTCGCAAGTAAATAAAACCCTCTTTCGCCAGTTCTTCGGGAGAAATGAAAGATACGGGCCAATCTATGAAGGTGAATAGTCTTTCTTCTTCGTACAAAAATTCGGATTCTGGATATGTAAAAGTTTTAGACCACCTAAGTCGGCTATCATCAACCTCCATCATGGGTCGGAAAATTTATATTCTCTTCGGATTTGGATGCTGTCAAGATGACGGGTTTGCGGACACCACTGCTCTTTATGCGTGCGAAACGCGGTTTTTATCTAAAAAAATAAAAAATGAAAATTCACTTTTTATGATTTTAAATTACGATGTATAAATATTATTAATCGTTATTTTCATAAAAATCAAACGTATTTCTTAAGTTTCAAAAAATATATATAAATTTATAGATAAATGTTCGATCAAAATCAATTACCTTGTTCAAAAAATATAGATAAAAGTTGCTTGATTACGGAGAAATTCGGTGCGAGTGTGGCGACTAGTACTTCCGAAGGAATCTAAGGAAAAAAGGAAAAAAATATATTTATTAAGAGTTTAAAAAAATATTTGTAAAATAGTTTTCTGATTTACTTTTTGACAATTTTAGTTCTTTGAAAATTATTGCAAAGAATTGATCGGGGATAATAAAAAATAAATTTTTTTGTAATTGTTTATTTTCAAAAGATTTCATTTTTCGCTACTATTAAAATGATATATTTTATTTTTGCTAAAAAAAATAAATATATTAAAGCTCTCTCACCTGATAAAAAATATAAATTGGCCTAAGGGAATACTCCTCCAACCAGTCCAATCTCTGCTAAGAAAAGCAAATCCACTATCCGGTGTTTTAACAGCAACGAGAACAAGGGCACGGTGGTGGCTGTTTTCAAATAAAATATAGTCACTTATGGCTCGAAAGAAAAGCACGAACAATCACGGGCAGCACTCGACGAGGTATCCGCACTCAACTTGGAACTGTCGGTAACTGATGGCACCGATGGCTCTCTATCTCTTTTATACTATTTAAATGCTTATGTTAGCAAATTCCTGAGTGCCATATGACGTGGCACCTCCGGGTGTTTCGAAAAAAAATATTAACTTTTTTTAAAACGCGTTTATTCATCAGAAAATAACAAAAATATTTTTCATTTTGTGACAAAGCAATTTTTTTAAATGTATCGTTAAACCGATTATGACGTCATATAGTTACGTTTCATCGGGAACTAATATAAGTCGAAGGTCTACGTGCAAATTCTGAAAAACAATTTCAAGTTAAAATTTTTTTGTTATTAAAGCTTTTTTGTTATTTATATTCCTTGAGATTTTTTTTTGATTTTCGCACTTAGACACTCGACTTATATTCATTCCCTATGAAACGTCAGCAAGAAATAACGTTACTTTTTACCTCTCGGGAGATGGTGAAATAAAAATTTTCGTTCCTTAAGCGAGTTTTTTTTTCTAGGGGAAAATAAATAATTACGAAATCAAAGTCTATAAAGAATTGATATTGAGATTCTCAAAATTAGTTATCATAGAAAATTGGTTTTAGGTGAGACTAATTTATAAAAAAATAATATTATATTATATATTATTATCTTTTTTTAATTTAGTCTTCCATGAAATATCATTTTCTTTTTTAAATCATTTTTTTACGCTGAACGCTTTCAAAGACCATTTACTTAAGCTAAAACTATCGTCAAACCGATTATGACGTCATATAGTGATGCCTGATCGGGAACTGATATAAGTCGAAGGTCTAAGTATAAGTCGAAGGTCTAAGTGCTATTTCCAAAAAATAATTTCGAATTATAAAAATTTTGTGAAATATTTTCTTTGAGAATTTTTAGA
Source organism: Trachelipus rathkii (assembly GCA_015478945.1). Classification (NCBI taxonomy): domain Eukaryota; kingdom Metazoa; phylum Arthropoda; class Malacostraca; order Isopoda; family Trachelipodidae; genus Trachelipus; species Trachelipus rathkii. The sequence goes on along the minus strand of JABUQX010108769.1, from coordinate 34,366 downwards.
TTTTAGCACTTAGACCTTCGACTTATATCAGTTCCCTTCGAAACGTCACTATATCGGGTTGAACGATGGTTTATACCCTAAAAAGCGTCACCCGATCACGTTAGGTCGTTTTCCGGTTCCCTTCGAAACATCACTATAATATAGTGTCGCCTTAAGGGAATCGAAAAAGTCGCTGAACGCTTTCAAATACCATTTACTTAAGCTAAAACTATCGTCAAACCGATTATGACGTCATATAGTGACGCCTGATCGGGAACTGATATAAGTCGAAGGTCTAAGTATAAGTCGAAGGTCTAAGTGCTATTTCCGAAAAATAATTTCGACTTAAAAAAATTTTGTGAAATATTTTCTTTGAGAATTTTCTTATTTATCGCACTTATGCCTTTGACTTATATCAGTTCCCCTTCGAAAACGTCACTATATCGGGTTGAACGATGGTTTATACCCTAAAGCGTCACCCGATCACGTTAGGTCGTTTTCCGGTTCCCTTCGAAACGTCACTATAATATAGTGTCGCCTTACGGGAATGCGAAAAAGTATCTGACCGCTTTCAAATACCATTTTACCTTAAGCTACAAACTAATCGGTCCAAATCCGATTATGGACGTCATATAGTGACGCTGATCGGGAACTGATATAGAGTCGAAGGTCTTAGTATAAGTCGAAGGTCTAAGTGCAAATTCCGAAAAATGATTTCGACTTAAAAAAATTTTGTGAAATATTTTCTTTGAGAATTTTTAGATTTTAGCACTTAGACCTTCGACTTATATCAGTTCCCTTTGAAACGTCACTATATCGGGGTTCCCGATGGATTATACCCATAAAAAAGCGCACCCGATCCACGTTAGTCGTTTTTCCGCGGTTTCCTTCGAAAACGTCCCCTATATATATGTGTCGCCTTTACGGGAATCGGAAAGTCGCTGAAACGCTTTCAATCCATTTTACTTAATGCTAAAACTATCCGTTAAACCCGAATTATTACCGTCATAATAGTGGACGCCTGAATCAGGGATTGAATATAAGTCGAAGGTGTAAGTCCTAATTACCTAAAAAATAATTCTTGAAAATTTTATGTTAATTATTTTCTTTCGGATTTTTTAGATTTTCCCCCTTTGACCTTTGAATTACATCAGTTCTCCATGAATCTTCAATATATCGGTATCAAGATTGAATTTCTTTTCTCGATGAGTCATTCTGCCTCCACAATTGACTATGTTAAGATTTTGTATTCACCTTTATTTAACTCTTAGGGTAAATAAAAAGGTTAAACAAAATTATTATAATATAATATAACATTTGATATTATTTTGAAACAAAAATAATAAATCTATAAATTTAATTAACTATAACTTTTCTCAAACCAGGATCGGTTTAACGATCCTTTCTATAGGCTTCCAACAGTACGGACACGTTGTGAGGACGGAAGCGCAGGAAGAGCATGTTATCATGTGCTCACATGTTAAAAATATGACTTCAACATCTTTATCCCTGCAAAATTTGCAAAGTATTTTTTCATAAATATCATTAAGATCATCGTAGGTTTGCGTTCCTTGAGATCGCGATTTTTTGAAAAGAGATGGTTCCACCGTTGATAATAATGATGATGACGATGCCGCTGATAATAATGGTGGTGATGATGATGATGCTGACGAAGGGGATGACGCAGGCACAGCTACCCTTGTAGGTGATATAATGAAATCGTCAATATTCGGTAAATTATTCGTTGTTGGTTTTGAGGCTGGCGACACACGATTTTCATTATTATCGTTTTCGATATTGTAGTTGCTGCTATTGGGAATTGCATTTATACCCCGGTCTTGTAATTTTTTTTGGATGACACCCTCGATGGTCTCCAGTTTTGTTTCATTAGTTGTGATCGATTCAGACACATCATCATCAGTGTTATCAGGATGAATTGCGCACTGGTCATTTTCTGCCATCGCCATCAAATGTATGAATAGTTGCGGACTAACATTTAAGGCGTTGAAAATTTCAGGATAACATGGGCAACCCTTCGCTCTTCGCTTACGAACCAGCTTATCGCTTTCGGCACCACGTTTGATTTTTTTTAAAACAAGAGTTTCGGTCATCGTGTTTTCCTTGACTTTGTGATATGATCAATATTTGGAAACAGCGAACAGTCTATCTTCTTCGAGCGAAAATTCGGTCAGTGGGAGTATGTACTCGCAACTCCATCTAGATCGGAGGTCTTCAAGCACCAGTGTCTCAGCGTGAGTGACGCGTGTTTTATATTTAAAAAAAAAATAAATAATTGTTGTTAAATATTTTTTTCAATTTTAAAACTTTTTATATACGTTTGAATTTTTTTTTTCAATCTATTAATACCTATTGCTTTAGTCATGTAAACAGCTCCCCCAATTACAAATGTTTTCCAGTAATTGGCATTTTAGGATACTCGGTTAGAGATTCAAAACTATAGAGAATATATCATATATAGCGGCATAAGAGGTTCTTCAAATAAACGTGCTATTGATTTGAAAAAATCTTAAGACGCGTCAATAAGTAAATTTTTTTGGACGCATGATAATTAATTTTTTAAATAGTCCACCTAAAAATGCGGTTTCTCTAATAATTTATTTTTAGGACTTAGGTGATCATGTCAAAAAACCAGTTGGTTAAAAGCAGTGTTTTTTAGCAAACGCGCTAGGTGAAGACCAAATTTGGGAGAATTCCTCGATGCAGCTTTTGTTTAATTTCGAGCATGCTTTATAACTTGATTTCTCTTAGTTATGTCATCATTTTGGATCGTAGAAACGTAAATATAGTTAGAATAATAAAAAATGAAGAAAGAATATTTTTTATTATAAAATATAATCTTTAAGATTAAATATACCTAACCTCGAAGATACGTCAATGAAATAAATTGAAACATGAAAAAATAAAATCGTTAAAATAGGTTATAGAAATTTAAATTTATTTGAAGAACTGTAATAAGATACAATATAAAAAAAAATATATATCAATAATTCTTAAACAAAACACCTACAATGTTTTTCATTGAATGAACGCTTTGAAGGCGTATTTTATAGCCTCTCTACAGTAAGGGCATAACGTGTGTGCGAGTGCGCAAGAAGAGCACGTTACCATGTGGGCGCAAGGTATAAAGGTAATTTCCCTTTCATTTTTTAAACAAACTATGCAAAGCATGTTTCTCGGAAAACTCTGGGTTTCCGTCGACGAGGCAATGTTCGCTTCAGAGACGGGCGTAGCTACTTCAGTAACCAGTTGTATGGGATCATCGACATTAGGTAGATTGTTATGATTTGCGGGTATCGATGCAGAATTTCCAATAGCGTTTTCAATAATGCGTGTCCTCTGTTCCGCGTTTATCACGATCACATTCCGTTCAATTAACGAATCTAAGGACGACGACGACGACGACGACAATAACGACGGCAACGACGATATCGATGACAGCGGCGACAACGGAGGTGACAACGAAGGCGACGACGGAAGGCGACGAAGGAGACTGCGAAGGCCACAACAACAATGACGATAACGGCAACGACGAGGTTGGTGCTGCCGCTTCAATTTCAGCTGCTTCCGCTTCAGCTTCAGCTGTTGCCGCTTCAGCTTCAGCTGCTGCCGCTTCAGCTTCCGCTGCTGCCGCTTCAGCTTCCGCTTCTGCCGTTACCGCTATTGCTTCCGCTGTCGTATTCGACAACGACACGTCCCTCCAAGGCGCGCGAGAAGCAGTATCCTTCCTTCGAGCCCCACTCGAGAATTTGGTGCCTTTAAAAAACGTAACAAACAGGCAGTCGGGCGACCATTCAGCGTGTTGCTCCCACGGATCCTCATTCGCCTCCCAGTTTTTAAGTCCGAGGCCGCAAAAGAAACATTTCACGTGATCGCTGAGTTTGTAATAATAAAATCCCGCTTCCGCCAATTTTTCCGGAGTCTGCTTAACCCTATTAGGCCATCCTCTGAAGGACTCTAAACGTTTTTCTTGCCTCACGAATTGCTCGGCTGAGGGTCCAAAAAAAGGATGAAGGCCGAGACTCTCCATCGAAATATTTTCATTCGAAGAATTAGTTAAAATGTTCAAGCATTCGTAATTTTTTGGCGATTCGCTCGCCGCAGCCTTTCTCCCTAAACTGCTCCTTTCGGTGCCATTGGTTGATGCGCTACTGCTGGCATGCGCCGAAACCCGATTTCTTCCTCCTATCGGAACATTTTGGGTTTCTTTTCCTCGAGCAAATCTACAATGGGGACTTTTGCTTAAATGTTCTCTTTTCGGAGTATCTCGTAGTGCCCATTGACCGATAATATGATTGCAAAATGCGCAAGCGCAGTGGTCTTCATTTCGCAAGTAAAAAAATCCCTCTTTCGCCAGTTCTTCGGGAGAAATGAAAGATACGGGCCAATCTACGAAGGTAAATAGTCTTTCTTCTTCGAACAAAAAATCGGACTGCGGCCATGTAAAAGTTTTAGACCGCCGAGGTCGGCTATCGTCAACCCGCGTCATCTGTAAGGAAATTTATAATCTCTTCGGATGTAGATACTGTCTAGACGACGGGTTTGCAGACACTAGTGCCCTAGGGCGTTCGACGCGCGGTTTATATAAGCGGCCCCCAATTTAAAGAAATGAATAGAAAATTCACTTTCTTATACTTTTAAATTGCACTATATTTTAAAGTATTTTTTAAATTTACTATTATACCTAATGGATTAATCGTGTATCCCCTCTCGAAACAATGATAAAAACGCATTTACTTTTAAAAATGTTTTTAAAAATAGACGATTTTTGACAATCGGCTCCAACTACGATGAAACTTTATTTCGCTACAAATACACATTAAAAATTTAGTAATTTGCAAAGTGCGAAATGCGTGATTTTCGTCAACGATAATTTAATAAAAATGTAATAAAAATATAATTTTTTTCTAATTGTTTTATTTATTTTTTTATATTTTTTTAAATTCTACTCCAAAATGAAAACAATTTATTGACATTTCATCTGTTCCGATGTTGTATTTGTCTTAAATTCGGTCTAAATACCCGAACACGAAATTTTTTCAGGAATATCTTAAAGTTGTGTCTTCATTGGGACTTGATAAAACGTTACTACATCATAATAAAATTGAAGAAAGAATTTCTTTTTGGGGTAAAATAATTTTAAAGAATTTATGTTGCCTCGAAGATTCATTAATAACCAAATTGAAACAGGAGAAATAAAAAGGGTAATAAAGGCTATAAAATGTAATTATTTCAAAGATTATTTTTGTACACCAACAAAGGTTTAAATGAAATGATCGGCTTGAAGGCGTACTTTATAACCCTCTTACAGATTGGACACGACTTGAGAGCGAGTGCGCAAGAAGAGCACGTTACCATGTGAGTACAAGGTAAAAATGTAATTTCCACTCCCTTGTCTAAACAAACTGTGCATTGCGTGTCTTTCGCAAAACTCCAGGTTTCCGTGGACGAGATATTGTTCGAAAAATCACCAAATAATAATTTGGTTAGCTTCATATGGTCTCTTATTCCTTTTTTCAGTCTGCGATTGATAGATTTTAACGACGAAGACGACGACGACGACGACCACGACGATGACAACGACGACGACGATGACGAAGACCACGACGATGGCGTTGAAGACCGTACTGCTTCTGCCGCTTCTACTTCTGCCCCCTCTACCTCTACTGATTCCGCTGCTTCTGCCTCTGCTGCCTCCGCCTCTGCTGCTTTCACTCCTCTTTCTGTTTCCGCAGCTTCAGCATCTGTTTCTGTTTCTGTTTCCGCAGCTTCAGCTTCTGTTTCTGTTTCTGCTGCTGCTGCTTCTGCTTTTGCTGCGGCATTCGACAACAACCCCTCCCTCCAAGGCACGCGAGATGCAGCATCTTCCCTTCGAGTCCCGCTTGAGAGTTTGTTGCCTTTCGAAAACGTAACAAGCAGGCAGTCGGGGGACCATTTAGCGTGTTCTTGCCACGGGTCGTCGTTCGCCTCCCAGTTTCTGAGTCCGAGGCCGCAATGGAAACACTTCACGTGATCGCTGAGATTATAATAATAAAATCCTGCATCCGCTAATTTCCACGGAGTTTGCTTAACCCTATTAGGCCAACCCTTGAAGGACTGTAATCGGATTTCCCACTTCGCGAATTCCTCGGCTCGGGGTCCCAAATACGGACGAGGGCCGAGACTCACCATCGAAAATTTCGTTTTCGAGGAATTAATTAAAGTGTTTAAACTATCGCAATTTTCTGGCTCCGCGATGTGTGCGGCCCTTCTTCCTAAACCGTACACATCGATGCCGCTGTTTGACACGTTGCTATCGGCATTTGCCGAAAAATTTGTGCAAAAATGATTTCTTTTTTCTATTGGAATGTTTTCAGTTCTTTCTCCTCGAGCGAATGGACAATTGGGACTTTTGTATAAATGCTCTCTTTTCGGAGTATCTCCTTGTACCCAATGATCGATAATACACTTGCAAAATGTACACGCGCATTGGTCTTCCTTTCGTAAGTAAAAAAAACCATCTTTCGCCAGTTCTTCAGGAGAAATGAAAGATACGGGCCAATCTATAAAGGTAAATAGTCTTTCTTCTTCGAACAAAAATTCGAAGTCTGGATATATAAACGTTTTAGACCGCCGAGGTCGGCTATCATCAACTTCCATTATCGGTCGGGAAATTTATAATCTCTTCGGATTACGTTGCTGTCTAGATGACGAGTTTGCAGACACCAGTCCTGTACCACGTGCGATGCGCGGTTTATATCTCGAAAAATGAATAGGAAATTAACATTTTTTTATCTTAAATTCCGCGATATAAATTTTTTTAAATATTTTTTTAATTTATCGTTTCTAATGGATCTGTCACGCCACTCCTTCTTATTACAAATTTCTTTCGCCATTGAATGGGACATCTGTAATCTTGGTATTCACGATTGAAAAAAAATCTTATGTATCGAAAAGTAAAATTTCGACCGTACGATAGTAGATTTTTTTCAAGAATTAATATTTTACCCCCCCCCCCTTAACTCTTTTTTTAAAATAATTTTTTTTTTTGGGGTGAATAATTAAAAATACAAAAACAAAAATAAAAAAAATTTATAAAAAAAAGATTAACGTTCAACTTTTTCAATCTTTCAGACCTTTTGAAACATAAAATGAAAAACTAGTAGATATGTACATTTTATTTAATTGAGATTCGAATATATCTGATATACGTATATATGTTAAACAAATTTGACACTAATCGGAAAGTTTTACAGTATCTCAAAATATGGGATTGAAGAAAAAAATTTCTCCTGAGACACTATGCAAAACATCTTAACGATTTTTGACTCTCGACGATCTTTGACTCATGCTCCATCGCCTCCATTTTTTTTAGTTCTTTCAAAAATTCATTTAACTTCGATTTGCTCAAAATAATTTCTTTAAATTTCCTAACTTTATAGGTGAGTCTATCATTTTCTTCTTCAAGAGCTCGCTTAGATCTTTTCAAGCTTTCCATTTTTTCTCGTCGTTCCGCAGGCGTTAAATGAACGCTTCTCAGTAAATAGCCTCTCTTGCCATTTGCTCGTTCGTTAAGATGATCGTTAGTTCGATGCGATCCCCCTCTTGATCCTATGGTGTTTGAACTTTTAGAGGGAAGTGCATCGGGGAAAACATTCACAGATCCATTTTGAATCGGAATCGAAGTGCAATCAAAATTAAAATTTACGATGACGCCTAAAGGTTGTACGCAAGCGCTAATCTGTGCTACATCTAAACATATGGGCTTCAAACTTTTGTCTTGACCACTCCCAGGAATTCTGACGAGTGAACGTACTGGTTTTCCTATTTCAAATGACGGGGCCATTTCTATTTTAAGTTAAGAGAAGGAAGTTACCACCTAGTTGGTTTGCTAAAGAGCGGAGCTTTTATTATCGAGCTACTAAATATTATTATTTATCGATAAGAATTTATTAATATGATAAATGAATGAATGTAATCAATTACCTTCTCATTCGCCGAGGGTTCAAAGAAGATGAGTGCTTCCAAAAGAATCTAAGAAAAAAGGAAAAAAAAAAAATTTTTTTTGAGATTTTACGAGCTAAAAATAATAATATTTTTAAAATAGTTTCTTTTATCTTTTTTTTGACAAATTTAGTTCTTTCCAAATTTTTACGGAAAATCGATTGCTGATAATAATAAAGTTTTTAAAAAATTTTTTTAGCAGACAGATTTTGATTTTTTATATAATTTGATATAATATATAATATATATATATATTAATTATATATATATATATATTATATATAATATATATATATATATATAATATATATAATATATATATATACTATTATATAATATAATAGTTATATATATATATATATAATTTATTTTTCAATACTAATAAATAAATTAAAACCATACTAACTGATGAAAAAATATAAAATTGGCCTAATGAATACTCCTCCAACCACTTCGCAAATCTACTAATCGGTGTTTCAACAAGAAAAAGAACAAATGCGCAAGGGTGGTTGTTTCCAAATAAAATGTCGTCACTTAATGCGCGAAGGAAAAGCACGAACAATCAAGGTGAAGACCTGAGGAGGTATCCGCACTCGACTTGGTACTGTCGGTAACTGATGAAACCGAAGGCTCTCTCGCTCTTTTATACTGTTTAAACGATTATGTCAGCAAATTCCAAAGTGCGATTTTCGTGCTTAGACCTTCGAATTATATCAGTTCCCTTCGAAACATCATTAAATCGGGTATAACGGTAGTTAATACAATAAAAAGAACAGGCTGAACGCTTTCAAATACCATATTCTTAAGCTTAAACTATCGTTAACCAGATTATGACGTCATATAGTGTTAAGCTTAAGCTATCGTCAAACCGATTATGACGTCATATAGTGACGCTTGATCGGGAACTGAAATAAGTCGAAGGTCTAAGTGCAAATACCGAAAAATAATTTCGACTTAAGAAAATTTTGTTAGATATTTTCTTTGGGAAATTTTAGATTTTCGCACTTATACCTTTGACTTATATCAGATCCCTTCGAAAGGTCACTATATCCGGTATAATTATAGTTTACACACTAAAAAGCGTAGCCCGAGCACGTTAGGTTGTTTTTTATTTCCCTTCGAAACGTCCCTATATTATAGAGTCGCCTTACGGGAATCGAAAAAGCGACTGAACGCTTCCAAGTGCAATTTTGTTACGCTTAAACTATCGTCAAACCGATTATGACGTCATATAGTGACGCTCGATCGGGAACTGATATAAGTCGAGGAAAATAATATAATATGTGAGTACTTGAATATCTATTCTTTATAGACTTTGTTTCTATAATTATAATTATTTTTTTTGGTTATCTTCGAAAAAAAGCTCGCTTAAGGAACGAAAAATTTATTTTGCACCATCTTCCGAGAAGTAAAAAGTAACGTTATTTCGTGCTTTCGCTTTGCGCGAGATTCGTTTTTTTTTTAATTTAGTCACCCTAAAAAATAATAAAGAAAATAGTATTTTGTGGGAGAATAAATTAAAAAAAAGAATAATTGCATTAAACAAAATTAAATAAATTAATATTTTTCGGTACATATACGAATCTCGCGCGAAGCGAAAGCACGAAATAACGTTACTTTTTACTTCTCGGGAGATGGTGCAAAATAAATTTTTCGTTCCTTACGCGAGTTTTTTTTCGAGGGATGTGAAATTTTAGATTTTCGCACTTAGACCTTCGACCTATCAAAAGCGGAAAGAGTAAAAAATTAATCACGTTAGTTAGCGCAGGGGTCTCTACTTCGGCGAGAATTCCCCACCATTTATCTTCATGCTCCGAACTGTTAAAAAAATGCAGCGAAATACAACGTTACCGAAGAGCTGATAGACCACCCAGATCGTTTTAATATTATCCACCGAAGTTTATTAACGGAATCAAAAACCGCTCTTGAAATTGGTTCAAGAATTTTGCTCGACGGAACTTAAACCAACTCCCGCGAACAATTTCAATAAACTTCTTCACGAAAAAGGAATTTTGTGAAATAAAACTGGATTTTAAAATTAAAAACTTTATAAAAATAGTAAATTAAAAATTATTTTTTAGTAAATAAATTTTTTTAATAAAAGAAATAGCGAACCGACTAATTTTTCTTTATAAAGGCGAAACCTTTCGACCTTTTCTTCCATTCCTCCATCGCCTGCAATTACGACCCACCAACAATTAGTTAGTTAATTCCGCGAAAATGACGAACCTGTCGATTATAATATTAATATTGTTCCTTCAATCAACCTTGGGCTCGGACACAGCCAAAGAAATTGAAAAGAGAGAAGTTTGCAGAAGCGCAAACTCTTATTTCCAAGGTGGAGTGCTTCTCAATAATTTAACGAGAAAAAGACTCCGTTTTAAAATAAATATATCTGAGAAATGTGGACGAAAGTCGTCGAGGAGACTGGCATTTAGTTGAAAAACCACGAGGCTCGTCCCATATATTATATAGAAGACTTTGACTTTATGGATGTTGAAATGCGCGACAACGAAATCATTTATATGATCTTCGATAACAAAACGCTATACGTTGGACTAGAGGGAACATTCGATCCGTATCGTTTTGGGGTGGTGTATACAGAATGTGGTCAAACTGGGCGAGAAGATTGTGTCGTTTACCATATCAGCGCACCGCCGACATATATCGACAAGTTCGGACGAATGGTCACGCTTAATCATAATGACCTAGGCATACATCAATACAATTTCCTGAAAGCCTGGGGGTGTTGCGTGGACATCTGCGTCTTCGCGAGCGAAGAAGAAGCAAAATTGCCGTTTAAAACCTTTCTTAATCAACCCTCCTAAGAAACGTTATTGAAAGGTTGTGGGAGAAAATGAAGCAATGAATTGGCGTTGGAATATTATTTAATACAAATGAATCATTCACTATATATATGTATGTTTGCACGCGAACACTTGTATTTGTTATCATGATTTCATAAATAAATTTGGTAAAGCTATGGTGATAATTAATATTCGATGTATAAAAAATATTTTTGAGTTCAATTTAGTTTCATTTCTACCTAATCGCACCGTGAAGTATTTTTTGATGTCTTTATTTGATTCAATTACACAAAAAAAGCATTTCAAGATTTACATTCATATTTTCACGTGGGTTTTGTTTCAATATCCGTGAGATTTGTTTTCTTTTTAACATAAACCGCACGTTGTACTTAAATATCACGTGATTTATATCTTACGCGAGATTTTCTTTTTATCTCAAATAATTTCTACGAAGGGTTTGTTTTAATGAGCGTGAAAATCATTTCTCTTTTAACAAAATCGCAAGTTTCGTACGAAAAACAGAAATATTACGCGAGTGTTTTATTACATCGTTAAAAAATGTGATTTTTAGAGGGAAAAACTAGAAGTTCGATTAAACCGGTGAAATTACCACGTGAGGTTTTCCTTTTGTGCCGTTACAAATTCACCCGAGGACTCGAATGAAACCTCACGCTTGGTTTTCGTTTTTTCAAAAATAATTTCCACCTCGATTTCGTTTTAATGCGCGCGAGAATCGTTTCTTTTTTAACAACACCGCGAGTTTCGTACGAAGAACAGGAATTTTACACGAATTTTATATTTTATCGTAGAAAAAGTGATTTTTTGTAAGGAAATACGTTGAGGTAAATTAATGAAATTTCCACGCAAGGTTTTAATTCTTTGGCGTATAAAAATTCACTGAGGACTCGATGGAAAATCTCACGCGAGGTTTTCCTTTTTTTTCGCAAATAATCTCCACGCGTGGTTTGTTTTAAGGCGGGCGAGAATCGTTTCTTTTTTTTTTAACAAAACCGTGAGTTTCGTATGGAAAATAAGAATTTTTACACGAATTTTTTATTTTACCGTAGAAAAAGTGTTCTTTTTTAAGGAAAACTATACGATGAGGTAAATTATGGAATATTCCACGCGAGGGTTTCCTTTTTTGGCGTTTAAAAATCCACCGAGGACTCGATGGGAAATCTCACGCGAGGTTTTCGTTTTTTAGCAAATAATCTCCACGCGGGTTTGTTTTAAGGCGGGCGAGAATCGTTCTTTATTTTTTAAGAAAACCTCGAGTTTCGTACGAAATATAGGAATTTTACCCGAATTTTATATTTTATCGTAAAAAAGTGTTTTTTTTAAGGAAAACTATACGTTAAGGTAAATTAATGAAATTTCCACACGAGGTTTTAATTCTTTGGCGTATAAAAATTCTCCGAGGACTCGATGGAAAATCTCACGCGAGGTTTTCGTTTTTTCGCAAATAATTTCCACGTGGGGTTTGTTTTAATGCGCGCGAGAATCGTTTCTTTAATTTTTAACAAAACCGCGAGTTTCGCACGAAAAATAGGAATTTTACACGAATTTTATATTTTATCGTAGAAAAAGTGTTTTTTTTTAAGGAAAACTATACGTTGAAGTAAATTAATGAAATTTCCACGCGAGTTTTTAATTCTTTGGCGTATAAAAATTCTCCGAGAACTCGATGGAAAATCTCACACGAGGTTTTCCTTTTTTCGCAAATAATTTCCACGTGGGGTTTGTTTTAATGCGCGTGAGAATCGTTTCTTTAATTTTTAACAAAACCACGAGTTTCGCACGAAAAATAGGAATTTTACACGAATTTTATATTTTATCGTAGAAAAAGTGTTTTTTTTAAGGAAAACTATACGTTGAGGTAAATTAATGAAATTTCCACGCGAAGTTTTAATTCTTTGGCATATAAAAATCAACCGAATACTCAATGGGAAATCTCACGCGAGGTTTTCGTTTTTTCGCAAATAATTTTCACGTGGGGTTCGTTTAAATGCGCGTGAGAATCGTTTCGTTTTTAACAAAACTGCGAATTTCCTACGAAAAAAAGGAAAATTACACGAATTTTCTTTTTTATCGTAATAAAAGTGACTTTTTTAGGGAAAACTATACGTTGGCATAGATTAATGAAATTTTCACGTGAGGTTTTCCTTTTTTGGCGTATAAAAGTAAACCAAACACTCAATGGAAATTCTCCCGTGAGGTTATCGTTTTTCCGCAAATAATTTCCACGTGGGGTTCGTTTTAATGCGCGTGAGAATCGTTTCTTTTTTAACAAAACCGCGAATTTCGTACGAAAAATAGGAATTTTATACGAATTTTATTTTTTATTGTAAAAAAGTGACTTTTTTTAAGGAAAACTATACGTTGGCATAGATTAATGAAATTTTCACGTGAGATTCGGTTTAGCACGCGTATAAAAAATGTCGAAAGACGAAAAACACAAAACCTACGTAGAATTTATCGCTCGTGAATTTTGGTGAATTCGAAGAAAAACACAAACTATACGTTTTAACCGAACCAGCAAATATAACGTGAAATTTTTCCGTTTGCTTGTTAAAATTTTTTCGTATATTTAGTCAGGTGAACTATACCTAACCTAACCTAACTAACCTAACCAACCTAACCTAAACCTAACCTACCTAACCTAACTTACCTAAACCTAACCTAACCTAACCTAACAACCTACCTAACCTAACCTAACCTAACCTACCAACCTACCTACCTACCTAACCTAACCTAAACCTACCCACCTACCTAAACCTAACCTAACCTAACCTACCTAACCTAAACCTTAACCTAACTAACCACCTAACCTAACCTAACCTAACCAACCTAACCTAACCTAACCTACCTAAACATAACCCAACTAACCTAACCTAACCTAACTAACCTAACCTAACTAACCTAACCTACCTAAACCTAACCTAACCTTAACCTAACCTACCTAACCTAACCTAACCAAACTAACCTAACCTAATAACCTAACTTAACTAACCACTAACCTAACCTAACCTACTAACCTAACAACCTACCAACCTAACCTAACCTAACTACCTAACCTAACCTTAACCTACCTACCTAACCTAACCTTAAACCTACCTACCCTAACCTAACCTAAACCTAACCTACCCTAACCTAACCTAACTTAACCTACCTAACCTAACCTAACCTACCTAACCTAACCTACCTAACCTAAAACCTAACCTAACCTAACCTAACCTAACCTACCTAACCTAACCTACCTAACTAACCTAACCAACCAACCTACCTAACACCTACAACCTTACCTACCTAAACCTAACCTAACCTAAACCTAACCTACTAACCTAACCAACCTAACCTACCTAACCCTAACCTGACCAACCTAACCAAATAACCTAAACCTAACTAACCTAACCTATACCTACCTAACCTAACTAACCTAAACCTAAACCTTACCTAACCTAACCTAACCTAACCTAACCTAAACCATACCTACCTAACCTAACCTACCTACCTAACCTAAACCTACCTAACCTAACTAACCTACCTACCTAACCTAAACCTAACCTTAACCTACCTAACCTAACCAAACCAACCTACCTAACACTAACCATAACTAAACCTAACCTAACCTACCTAACCTAAACCTAACCTAACCTAACCTAACCTAACCTAACCTACCTAACTTAACCTCCTTACCTAACCAACCTAACCTAACCTAACCTAACCTAACCTACCTAACCTACCTAACCTAACTAACCTACCTAACCTAACCCTAACCTAACCTCCTAACCTAACCTAACTAACCTAACCTAACCATAACCTAAACCTAACCTAACCTAACCTAACCTAACCTAACCTACCTAAACCTAACCTAACCTAACTAACCTAAACCTAACCCCATACTACCTAACCTAACCTAACCTAACCTAAACAACCTAACTAACCTAACCTAACCTAACCTAACCTAACCTAACCTAAACCTAACCAACCTAACCTAACCTAACCTAACCTAACCAAAACCTAACCTAACCTAACTAACCTAACCTAACTAACCTAACCTACCTAACCTACCTAACCTTAACCTAACATAACCTTAACTAACCTAACCTAACCTAACCTAACCATAACCTAACCTAAGTTCAACTGACTTCTTCTAGCAAAATTGGTTTTTAACTCTTTTTCGCATGCTTTTTAACTCTTTTTCTACATTTTTGCGTAAAAAAACTGTTTTTCGTCATAACTGTAACTATACGAAACGACATTTTATACGCAAAAAGTGCCCAAAAAACACGTAGCTTTTGTTCCAATTGGAAAAAAAACACACAAAAAATACGCGAAATTTAAAAAACGTAGTTTAACTTTTTAGCCCTTAAAAATTGGTCGTAGAGTACGTTTTTGCCTCCCGCGGATACTAGAAACGCGTCCTACGCTCGTGGGTGACGTGCTATTAGACTCTTTCTTGATATTATGTAACGAAAAAGAAGGAATACCTCACGTAAGTTAAGTTTCTTACTAAAATAAAGAAAATCACACGCCCGAAACCCGCGTGAAAACTGTTTGCGAATAATAAAATCAAATTTTCACGTCAAATGAAAATCAAAATTTTGTAAACGATATCTCGCGTAAGATTAACCTAACCTAACCTAACCTAACCTAAGCCTTAAACCTATATCTACGTGAAATAATTATTTTTTTTGTAATACAAAAACCTTACTCGTATTAGGTTTCCAAACTCCGTAGTGAAAATCTCGCGTAGATATTCTTTCTTATGCAGTTTCTCGCGACCAATAAGACGATTTTGTACGTCAAAAAAGGTATCTAGTTTGTTAAACGATATCTCACCTTAGGTTTATCCTATATATAAAAATCTCACGTTGATTAGGTTTCAAAGTTATGTAACCAATATCTCATGTAAAAATATTGCTATACAACTTCTGCACGATACCTACGCGGGAATTGTGTTTGCGATCAATAAACCAGTTTTAACGTCAAAAAAGTATCATCAAAATTTCATAAAAGATACTTCGCGTAAGGTTTTTCCTACGGAACATTAAGCTTATATCTCACGTAAATTAAGTTTCTGTGATACGCATCCAAAATCTCACGTGAAAATCGTTATATAGTTTTCCGCACGAAACCTACGTGGGAATTATGTTTGCAATAAATAAACCAATTTCGACGTCAAAAAAGTATCAAACCTTCATAAAAGATATTTCGCGTAAGATTTATTCTATGCAGGATTTAGCGTATATCTACGTTGGTTAAGTATTCTTTTTGCAAATACCTCACGTAAATTAAATTTCAAAGTTATGCATCCAAAATCACACGTAAATATGGTTATATAGTTTTCAGCACAAAACCCACATGGGATTTATATTTGCAGAAAAATAAATGAATTTTAACGTCAAAAAAGTATCAATATTTCAAAACAGATATCTCGCGCGAGGTTTATCCTATGAAGAATTAAGCTTATATCTACATGAGTTAAAGATTCTTTTTGTAAATACAAAAATCTCACGTAAAGTAAATTTCGAAGTCATGTAACCAAATTTCACGTGAATTTTGTTATATATAGTTTCCGCGCGAAACCCACGTGAGAATTATGTTTATACCCAATAAACCAATTTCAACGTCAAAAAAGTATCAAACCTTTATAAATGATATCTCGCGTAAGATTTATTTTATGGAGAATTTAGCGTATATCTACGTGGATAAGGATTCTTTTTGTAAGCACAAAAACTTCACGTAAATTAAGTTTCAAAGTTATGTATCCAAAATCACACGTAAATATTGTTATATAGTTTTCCGCACGAAACCCACGTGGGATTTATATTTGCAAAAAATAAACCAATTTTAACGTCAAAAAGGTATCAAAATTTAATAAAAGATATCTCGCGCGAGGTTTATCCTATGAAGAATTAAGCGTATATCTACGTGAGGTAAAAGTTCTTTTTTAAATACAAAAATCTCACGTAAAGTAAATTTCAAAGTTATTTAACCAAAATTTCACGTGAATATTGTTATATAGTTTCCACACGAAACCCACGTGGGAATTATGTTTATAATCACGTAAAGTAAATTTCAAAGTTACTTAACCAAAATCTCACGTGAATATTGTTATATAGTTTCCACACGAAACCTACGTGGGATTTATGTTTATAACCAATAAACCAATTTTAACGTCAAAAAATTATCAAAATTTCATAGAAGATATCTCGCGCGAGGTTTATCCTATGAAGAATTAAGCGTATTTCTACGTACGGTAAAAGTTCTTTTTGTAAATACAAAAATCTCACGTAAAGTAAGTTTCAAAGTTACGTAACCAAAATCTCACGTGAATATTGTTATATAGATTCCGCACGAAACCCACGTGGAAATTATGTTTATACCCCATAAACCAATTTCAACGTCAAAAAAGTATCTAACCTTTATAAAAGATATCTCGCGTAAGATTTATTTTATGGAGGATTTAGCGTATATCTACGTGGATAAGGATTCTTTTTGTAAGCACAAAAACTTCACGTAAATTAAGTTTCAAAGTTATGTATCCAAAATCACACGTAAATATTGTTATATAGTTTTCCGCACGAAACTCACGTGGGATTTATATTTGCAAAAAAATAAACCAATTTTAACGTCAAAAAAGTATCAAAATTTTATAAAAGATATCTTGCGCGAGGTTTATCCTATAAAGAATTAAGCGTATATCTACGTGAGGTAAAAGTTCTTTTTGTAAATACAAAAATCTTTAGGTTTCAAAGTTACGCAACCGAAACCTCGCGTGAATATCGGTGTATAGTTTGCACGCGAAACCTACGTGAGGATTATGTTTGTAACCAATAAACCGATTTTAACGTAGAAAAAAGTATCAAACCTTCATGAAAGATATCCCGCGTAAGATTTATTTTATGGAGGATTTAACGTATATCTACGTGATTAAGGTTTCTTTTTGTAAACACAAAATCTCACGTAAATTAAGTTTCAAAGTCATGTATCCAAAATCACACGTAAATATTGTTATATAATTTTCAGCAGGAAACCCACGTGGGATTCATATTTGCACGAAAATAAACCAATTTTAACGTCAAAAAAGTATCAACATTTCATAAATGATATCTCGCGTAATGTTTATACTATGGAACATTTAGCCTATATCTACGTGAGTTAAGGATTCTTTTTGTTGTATAGTTTCCGCACGAAACCGACGTGGGAATTATGTTTATATTCAATAAACCGATTCTAACGTCAAAAAAGTATCAAAATTTCATAAATGATATCTCGCGTAAGGTTTTATACTATGGAACATTTAGCCTATATCTACGTGAGTTAAGGATTCTTTTTGTTGTATAGTTTCTGCACGAAACCTACGTGGGAATTATGTTTATAATCAATAAACCAATTCTAACGTTGAAAAAGTATCAAAATTTCATAAATGATATCTCGCGTAAGGTTAATACTATGGAGCATTTAGCCTATATCTGCGTGAGGTAAAGATTCTTTTTGTAAATACAAAAACCCACGTAAATTAAGTTTCAATGTTATATAACCGAAAACTCACGTAAATATTGGTATGTAGTTTCCGAACGAAAACTACGGGGAAATTATGTTTATAACCGATAAACCAATTTTGATGTCGAAAAAAGTATATAAAAATTTCATAAGATATCTCGCGTAAGGTTTATCCTATGGATCATTTAGCCTATATCTGCGTGAGTTAAAGATTCTTTTCGTTAATACAAAAAACTCACGAAAATTAAGTTTCAATGTTATGTAACCGAAACTTCACGTAAATATTAGTATATAGTTTCCGCACAAAACCTACGTGGAAATTATGTTTATAATCAATAAACCAATTTTAACGTCAAAAAGGTATCAAAATTTCGTAAAATTGCGTGAGTTAAATTTCAATGTTCCATAGCGAAAATCTCGCGCAAAGATTTTATTGTTTAGATTCAACGGTAAACTTACGTGAGTTTTATTTTTGGTCTCAAAAGAAAATAATTTTTACATCGAAAAAAGTATCAAAATATAATAAACGATATCTCACGTTGGTTTTACCTTATGAATCAATAAGCGTATATTTCCACACGAAACTCACGTGAAAATTGTTTGTAAAAAAATAAACAATTTTTACGTAAAAAAAGTGTCAGAATTTTGGGTAAAAACAAATAACGATAGAGATATTTTTTTACTCAACATAAATAATGGGATATAGATAGATAAAATAAAAATGTTTATATAAACAATAAAATTTGTAGTTTAAGTTATTCTCGCTTTTTCCAAGATCAAATCTGCGAGCATCTTCTCTTCTTGAGGGTCGCCGTGACCGTAAATTTCGTCGTGATCTCTCATGATCGAAGACACGCTAGGATACTCGGCTCGGTAATCGTAAATTTCTTCACTTTGCGTTTTTTCTTCGTTTCTACCCAAATCGGAGCGAGGTTTAGGTTTCCGATTAGGAAAGTTCACGGGAGTAGCGACAAATTCCCCGCTCGTTTTCATTACCTCGTCGATATTGTAATATTCTCGACACTCATCCCCACTGTATTTTCGACGCCCATCGAGTTTTTTATTCCGCTGCTTCTTTTTAGGCTTTGCTTCGGATGGTCCGATCGAACTTGGTTCAAAAAACTCTTCATCCGATGGAGGGTGAACATTTATGAATGGCGCGTGATGAGGAGTCTTGAGATCGACGTGGCCTATATCGCCCACTGCAGGTTTATTATGACGCGCCTTCTTCAATTCTTTTCTTTTCATTAATGTTGGAGGAGAGGCGTCCAGGCTTTCTTTATTAACTCGAAAATCGAATGGGGTTGAACGAGAGGCCCAAAGCCCTTCCGAAGCTCTTTCGATTTCGTATTCCCTTCTTTTGTCAAGGTATGAAGCGATGTGCTCCGAGGTTGGAAGATCAAGGGGGTATAAATTATCAATCGCGGGTTTATTTTCACCCCAAATATTCTTCGATTCCTTTTTTTTAATTAACGTTGATGACGAAAAGGTATTGGGATCTCCGTTGTCAGCTCGATAATCGGACGGGGTTGAACGAGCGGACCAAATCCCTTCCGAAGCTGTTGGGGCTGGGATATTATCTCTCCCCAAGTAGGATGGGGTAAGATCTACGGTTTCGCTTTGAATAGGAGACGGTGTCCAATTGCCCATCGGAGGTTCCTCCGATGGGCAATTGGACACCGTCTCCTATTCAAAGCGAAACCGTAGATCTTACCCCATCCTACTTGGGGAGAGATAATATCCCAGCCCCAACAGCTTCGGAAGGGATTTGGTCCGCTCGTTCAACCCCGTCCGATTATCGAGCTGACAACGGAGATCCCAATACCTTTTCGTCATCAACGTTAATTAAAAAAAAGGAATCGAAGAATATTTGGGGTGAAAATAAACCCGCGATTGATAATTTATACCCCCTTGATCTTCCAACCTCGGAGCACATCGCTTCAAACCTTGACAAAAGAAGGGAATACGAAATCGAAAGAGCTTCGGAAGGGCTTTGGGCCTCTCGTTCAACCCCATTCGATTTTCGAGTTAATAAAGAAAGCCTGGACGCCTCTCCTCCAACATTAATGAAAAGAAAAGAATTGAAGAAGGCGCGTCATAATAAACCTGCAGTGGGCGATATAGGCCACGTCGATCTCAAGACTCCTCATCACGCGCCATTCATAAATGTTCACCCTCCATCGGATGAAGAGTTTTTTGAACCAAGTTCGATCGGACCATCCGAAGCAAAGCCTAAAAAGAAGCAGCGGAATAAAAAACTCGATGGGCGTCGAAAATACAGTGGGGATGAGTGTCGAGAATATTACAACCTCGATGAGTGTCGAGAACATTACAATCTCGATAATGACTACTCCCGTGAACTTTCCTAATCGGAAACCTAAACCTCGCTCCGATTTGGGTAGAAACGAAGAAAAAACGCAAAGTGAAGAAATTTACGATTACCGAGCCGAGTATCCTAGCGTGTCTTCGATCATGAGAGATCACGACGAAATTTACGGTCACGGCGACCCTCAAGAAGAGAAGATGCTCGCAGATTTGATCTTGGAAAAAGCGAGAATAACTTAAACTACAAATTTTATTGTTTATATAAACATTTTTATTTTATCTATCTATATCCCATTATTTATGTTGAGTAAAAAAATATCTCTATCGTTATTTGTTTTTACCCAAAATTCTGACACTTTTTTTACGTAAAAATTGTTTATTTTTTTACAAACAATTTTCACGTGAGTTTCGTGTGGAAATATACGCTTATTGATTCATAAGGTAAAACCAACGTGAGATATCGTTTATTATATTTTGATACTTTTTTCGATGTAAAAATTATTTTCTTTTGAGACCAAAAATAAAACTCACGTAAGTTTACCGTTGAATCTAAACAATAAAATCTTTGCGCGAGATTTTCGCTATGGAACATTGAAATTTAACTCACGCAATTTTACGAAATTTTGATACCTTTTTGACGTTAAAATTGGTTTATTGATTATAAACATAATTTCCACGTAGGTTTTGTGCGGAAACTATATACTAATATTTACGTGAAGTTTCGGTTACATAACATTGAAACTTAATTTTCGTGAGTTTTTTGTATTAACGAAAAGAATCTTTAACTCACGCAGATATAGGCTAAATGATCCATAGGATAAACCTTACGCGAGATATCTTATGAAATTTTTATATACTTTTTTCGACATCAAAATTGGTTTATCGGTTATAAACATAATTTCCCCGTAGTTTTCGTTCGGAAACTACATACCAATATTTACGTGAGTTTTCGGTTATATAACATTGAAACTTAATTTACGTGGGTTTTTGTATTTACAAAAAGAATCTTTACCTCACGCAGATATAGGCTAAATGCTCCATAGTATTAACCTTACGCGAGATATCATTTATGAAATTTTGATACTTTTTCAACGTTAGAATTGGTTTATTGATTATAAACATAATTCCCACGTAGGTTTCGTGCAGAAACTATACAACAAAAAGAATCCTTAACTCACGTAGATATAGGCTAAATGTTCCATAGTATAAAACCTTACGCGAGATATCAATTATGAAATTTTGATACTTTTTTGACGTTAGAATCGGTTTATTGAATTTAAACATAATTCCCACGTCGGTTTCGTGCGGAAACTATATAACAAAAAGAATTCTTAACTCACGTAGATATATGCTAAATGATCCATAGTATAAACATTACGCGAGATATCATTTATGAAATGTTGATACTTTTTTGACGTTAAAATTGGTTTATTTTCGTGCAAATATGAATCCCACGTGGGTTTCCTGCTGAAAATTATATAACAATATTTACGTGTGATTTTGGATACATGACTTTGAAACTTAATTTACGTGAGATTTTGTGTTTACAAAAAGAAACCTTAATCACGTAGATATACGTTAAATCCTCCATAAAATAAATCTTACGCGGGATATCTTTCATGAAGGTTTGATACTTTTTTGACGTTAAAATTGGTTTATTGGTTACAAACATAATTCCCACGTGGATTTCGTGTGTAAACTATATAACAATATCCACGTGAGATTTTGGTTACGTAATTTTGAAATTTACTTTACGTGAGATTTTTGTATTTACAAAAAGAACTTTTACCTCACGTAGATATACGCTTAATTCTTTATAGGATAAACCTCGCGCAAGATATCTTTTATAAAATTTTGATACTTTTTTGACGTTAAAATTGGTTTATTTTTTGCAAATATAAATCCCACGTGGGTTTCGTGCGGAAAACTATATAACAATATTTACGTGTGATTTTGGATACATAACTTTGAAACTTAATTTACGTGAAGTTTTTGTGCTTACAAAAAGAATCCTTATCCACGTAGATATACGCTAAATTCTCCATAAAATAAATCTTACGCGAGATATCTTTTAACAAGGTTAGATACTTTTTTGACGTTGAAATTGGTTTATGGGGTATAAACATAATTTCCACGTGGGTTTCGTGCGGAATCTATATAACAATATTCACGTGAGATTTTGGTTACGTAACTTTGAAACTTACTTTACGTGAGATTTTTGTATTTACAAAAAGAACTTTTACCGTACGTAGAAATACGCTTAATTCTTCATAGGATAAACCTCGCGCGAGATATCTTCTATGAAATTTTGATAATTTTTTGACGTTAAAATTGGTTTATTGGTTATAAACATAAATCCCACGTAGGTTTCGTGTGGAAACTATATAACAATATTCACGTGAGATTTTGGTTAAGTAACTTTGAAATTTACTTCACGTGAGATTTTTGTATTTACAAAAATTTTTTTACCTCACGTAGATATACGCTTAATTCTTCATAGGATAAACCTCGCGCGAGCTTTCTTTTATGAAATTTTGATACTTTTTTGACGTTGAAATTGGTTTATTGGTTATAAACATAATTCCCACGTAGGTTTCGTGTGGAAACTATATAACAATAATCACGTGAGATTTTGGTTAAGTTACTTTGAAATTTACTTTACGTAAGATTTTTGTATTTACAAAAAGAACCCACGTAGATATACGCTAAATTCTCCATAAAATAAATCTTACGCGAGATATCATTTATAAAGGTTTGATACTTTTTTGACGTTGAAATTGGTTTATTGGGTATAAACATAATTCTCACGTGGGTTTCGCGCGGAAACTATATATAACAAAATTCACGTGAAATTTGGTTACATGACTTCGAAATTTACTTTACGTGAGATTTTTGTATTTACAAAAAGAATCTTTAACTCACGTAGATATACGCTTAATTCTTCATAGGATAAACCTCGCGCGAGATATCTGTTTTGAAATATTGATACTTTTTTGACGTTAAAATTCATTTATTTTTCTGCAAATATAAATCCCACGTGGGTTTCGTGCGGAAAACTAAATAACAATATTTACGTGTGATTTTGGATGCCTAATTTTGAAATTTAATTTACGTGAGGTATTTGCAAAAAGAATCCCTAACTAACGTAGATATACGCTAAATCCTGCATAGAATAAATCTTACGCGAAATATCTTTTATGAAGGTTTGATACTTTTTTGACGTCGAAATTGGTTTATTTATTGCAAACATAATTCCCACGTAGGTTTCGTGCGGAAAACTATATAACGATTTTCACGTGAGATTTTGGATGCGTATCACAGAAACTTAATTTACGTGAGATATAAGCTTAATGTTCCGTAGGAAAAACCTTACGCGAAGTATCTTTTATGAAATTTTGATGATACTTTTTTGACGTTAAAACTGGTTTATTGATCGCAAACACAATTCCCGCGTAGGTATCGTGCAGAAGTTGTATAGCAATATTTTTACATGAGATATTGGTTACATAACTTTGAAACCTAATCAACGTGAGATTTTTATATATAGGATAAACCTAAGGTGAGATATCGTTTAACAAACTAGATACCTTTTTTGACGTACAAAATCGTCTTATTGGTCGCGAGAAACTGCATAAGAAAGAATATCTACGCGAGATTTTCACTACGGAGTTTGGAAACCTAATACGAGTAAGGTTTTTGTATTACAAAAAAAATAATTATTTCACGTAGATATAGGTTTAAGGCTTAGGTTAGGTTAGGTTAGGTTAGGTTAATCTTACGCGAGATATCGTTTACAAAATTTTGATTTTCATTTGACGTGAAAATTTGATTTTATTATTCGCAAACAGTTTTCACGCGGGTTTCGGGCGTGTGATTTTCTTTATTTTAGTAAGAAACTTAACTTACGTGAGGTATTCCTTCTTTTTCGTTACATAATATCAAGAAAGAGTCTAATAGCACGTCACCCACGAGCGTAGGACGCGTTTCTAGTATCCGCGGGAGGCAAAAACGTACTCTACGACCAATTTTTAAGGGCTAAAAAGTTAAACTACGTTTTTTAAATTTCGCGTATTTTTTGTGTGTTGCGTATAAAATGTCGTTTCGTATAGATACAGTTATGAAGAAAAACAGTTTTTTTACGCAAAAATGTAGAAAAAGAGTTAAAAAGCATGCGAAAAAGAGTTAAAAACCAATTTTGCGTAGAAAAGAGATGTAACTATGTTTTTATTATGTTAGTAGTAGGTGTAGTGTGTGTGGAGGTTAGGTATTTAGGGTAGGTTAGGTTTTAGTTTAGTTAGTAGTTAGTTAGTAGTTTTAGATTAGGTTGTTAGGTTAGGTTGGTTAGTTAGTAGTGTTGTTAGGTTAGTAGTTAGTTGGTTAGTTGGTTAGTTGGTTAGTTGGTTAGTTAGTTAGTTAGTTAGGGTTATTGTAGGTTATTAGTTAGGTTAGGTTAGGTTGGTTAGTTAGGTTAGTTAGGTATATTTATTATATTAGTAGGTTATGGTATAGGTTATGTTAGTATCTAGTTAGGTTGTCTAGGAAAGGTTATGTTATGGTAGTAAGATTAGGAAGTTAGGTAAGATTTGTTATGTAAGTTAGGTTATTGTTATGGTTAGGTAGTCTTAGGTAAGTTAGGTTCATGTTAGGTTAGGTATAGTAGGTTATTTAGTTGGTAGGTTAGGTTAGGTTAGGTTAGGTTAGGAGTTAGTTATGGTCATAGGTTAGTTAGTATATGTATAGTTAGGTTAGGTTAAGGATAGGTGAGTTAGGTTATTGAGTTGAGTGTTAGGTTAGGTTATTATAGGTAGGTTAGGTTAGTTAGTTATGGTTGGTAGTTAGGTTAGTAGTAGTAGGTAGTTAGGTTAGGGTAGGTGTTTATATTTGGTTAGGTATTGACAGGAAATTAAGGTTAGTTAGGATGGGTAAGTTAAGTTAGTGGTAGGTTAGGTAGGTGTTAGGTTAGTTAGGGTTATGTTAGTTAGGTTAGGTTAGTTAGGTGTTAGGTTAGGTTAGTAGTTATCTTAAATAGGTTAAGTTAGGTTAAGGTTAGGTTAGGAGGTTAGGTTAGGTTAGGTTAGGTATTGTATTTATTTTATTAGTTTTTTGTGGGTTTAGTTTATTTTTATGAGTTAGTATAGTTAGTTAGGTAGTTGTTAGTAGGTATTATCGTTAGTTAGGTAGGTTAGGTTAGGTTTAGTTAGATTGGTTATTAGGTTAGGTTGTTAGGTTAGTTTAGGTTAGTTAGTTAGGTTAGGTTATTATAGGTTAGGTTAGGTTAGGTTAGTTAGTTAGTTTTTATTATATTATTAGGTATAGTTAGTTAGGTGTATTATGTATGTATGTAATTAGTATTATATTATATTAGTTAGGTTAGGTTAGGTTAGGTAGGAGTTAGGTTATATATCTGTATTATCTATATATTTCTACGTAATATTTGCTCTTCCGTTAAAAGTTGTAGTTGTGTTTTCTTCTAATTTCACCTAGAAATTCACGGATCTATTTTCGTCTTTTTTTTCTAAACCTAATCTCACGTTGAAAATTTCATAAATCTATCCAACGTTATATTTTTCCTTAAAAAAAGGGTCACTTTTTTTTACAATAAAAATTGATTTATAAAGTCGCGGGTTTTGTTAAAAAAAGAAACAGATTCTCACGCGCATTAAAACAACTCACGTGGAAATTATTTTCTTTATCTATCTCTATATTTCCTTGAGTGTTGGTTTATACTCATATAATAATATGATATCGACTTAATATTACTAAATCTTATTCCAATCGTGTATCTCTTTTATAATTGTTGTTAATTTTCCTTTTTTCGTTAGAAATTCCAGTTTTATATATTATAACGATTCTCACGCGCATTAACGAACCCCACGTGAAAATTATATTATTTGCTCCTGTAATTTTGCCATTGAGTATTGAGTATTTTTTATATCCACAAAAGGAACTCGGGCGTGAAAATTTCCTTAAATCTATGCCAATGTTTTAGTATCCTTTAAAAGAAGTACTTTCTTACATTAAAAAATAAGAATTCGTTTAATTTTCCTATTTTTCGTAAGAAAAATTCGACAGAAGTCTTTGTTTAAAAACAAACGATTCTCACGGGCATTTAACGAACCCACGTGGAAATTATTTCGGGAAAAACAAAAACCTCGCGTGAGATTTTCCATTGAGTCCTCGGAGAATTTTTATACGCCAAAAAACCCTTCGCAGAAATTCATTAAATTTACTTCACGTATAGTTTTCCTTAAAAATAAATATCTAATTTAAGAAATTCCTATTTTTCTGCGAACTCGCGGTATAGAAATTAAAGAAACGATTCTCCGGCGCAATTAAAACAACCCACGTGGATGAATATTTGCGAAAAAGCGAATAAACCTCGCGTGAGTTTTCCTCGAGTCCACGGGAATTTTTTTACGATAAAATATAAAATTCGTGTTAAATTCCTATATGTCGTACGAAACTCGCGCTTTTGTTAAAAAATAAAGAAACAATTCTCGCGCTTTAAACCAAATCTCGCGTGGAATATTTGCTAAAAAAACGAAAACCTCGCGTGAGATTTCCCATCGAGTCTTCGGTGGATTTTTAAACGCCAAAAAAGGAAACCCTCGCGTGGAATATTCCATAATTTACCTCATCGTATAGTTTTCCTTAAAAAAAACACTTTTTCTACGGTAAAATAAAAAATTCGTGTAAAAATTCTTATTTTCCATACGAAACTCACGGTTTTGTTAAAAAAAAAAGAAACGATTCTCGCCCGCCTTAAAACAAACCCCGCGTGGAGATTATTTGCGAAAAAACGAAAACCCCGCGTGAGATTTTCCATCGAGTCCTCAGTGAATTTTTATACGCCAAAGAATTAAAACCTTGCGTGGAAATTTCATTAAATTACCTCAACGTATTTCCTTACAAAAAATCATTTTTTTCTACGATAAAATATAAAAACCAAGCGTGAGGTTTCATTCGAGTCCTCGGGTGAATTTGTAACGGCACAAAAGGAAAACCTCACGTGGTAATTTCACCGGTTTAATCGAACTTCTAGTTTTTCCCTCTAAAAATCACATTTTTTAACGATGTAATAAAACACTCGCGGAATATTTCTGTTTTTCGTACGAAACTTGCGATTTTGTTAAAAGAGAAATGATTTTCACGCTCATTAAAACAAACCCTTCGTAGAAATTATTTGAGATAAAAAGAAAATCTCGCGTAAGATATAAATCACGTGATATTTAAGTACAACGTGCGGTTTATGTTAAAAAGAAAACAAATCTCACGGATATTGAAACAAAACCCACGTGAAAATATGAATGTAAATCTTGAAATGCTTTTTTTGTGTAATTGAATCAAATAAAGACATCAAAAAATACTTCACGGTGCGATTAGGTAGAAATGAAACTAAATTGAACTCAAAAATATTTTTTATACATCGAATATAAATTATCACCATAGCTTTACCAAATTTATTTATGAAATCATGATAACAAATACAAGTGTTCGCGTGCAAACATACATATATATAGTGAATGATTCATTTGTATTAAATAATATTCCAACGCCAATTCATTGCTTCATTTTCTCCCACAACCTTTCAATAACGTTTCTTAGGAGGGTTGATTAAGAAAGGTTTTAAACGGCAATTTTGCTTCTTCTTCGCTCGCGAAGACGCAGATGTCCACGCAACACCCCCAGGCTTTCAGGAAATTGAGTGACATTTTTTCGCGTTGTCGAAGTTGCGGTAATGCGGCGGGGTGCGCTAGATATGGGTAAAACGAACACAATCTCTCAGCCCGTTTGACCACGTTTACACCACCCTATATTTGCGTCGGTGATGGGCGCTAGAGTAGTGTGTTTTGTTATTCGGATATCATATAAATATTTCCTCTCTATCTATATCTATTCTATATAATATATGGGACGAGCCTCGTGTTTTTTCAAACTAAATGCCAGTCTCTATTTATCTATTTATATATTTATTTTAAAAGCGGAGTCTTTTTTCTCGTGATTTTAAAGTTCGCTTCTGCATATTTCTGTACTTCCTCCCGTTGATTGGCTTACTAACCCTTCTACTAACAATATTAATATTATCAAGCACGTAAGTATGTTTAGTTTATGTCAAGATTTTATTTGACGTAATTGCAGGCGATGAGAAAAGAAGAAAAGTTTTAAACTTAGGTTTAGGCAAAGAAATATTTTTTTGTATTTTGTGGAATAACATTTTTGAAATTATTGAGTTTTTTAACCTTTTAATGTTCAATGGATTTTTCTTTGAAATATTGGAACCAATTTCAAGAGCGGTTTTTGATTCCGTTAATAAACTTCGGTGGATAATAGACGTTCTGGGTGGTCTATCAGCTCTTCGGTAACGTTGTATTTCGCTGCATTTTTTTAAGTAGACCCCGCGTTTATTTTACTCTTTCGCTTTTGGACTAGGTCGAAGGTTATTAAAAAAAACTCGCGTAAGGAACGAAAAATTTATTTTGCACCATCTCCCGAGAAGTAAAAAGTAACGTTATTTCGTGCTTTCGCTTCGCGCGAGATTCGTATATGTACCGAAAAATATTAATTTATTTAATTTTGTTTAATGCAATTATTCTTTTTTTTAATTTATTCTCCCACAAAATACTATTTTCTTTATTAATTCATTTTTTAGGGTGACTAAATTAAAAAAAATATGAATCTCGCGCAAAGCGAAAGCACGAAATAACGTTACTTTTTACTTCTCGGAAGATGGTGCAAAATAAATTTTTCGTTCCTTAAGCGAGCTTTTTTTCGAAGATAACCAAAAAAAAATAATTATAATTATAAAAACAAAGTCTATAAAGAATAGATATTCAAGTACTCACATATTATATTATTTTCCTCGACTTATATCAGTTCCCGATCGAGCGTCACTATATGACGTCATAATCGGTTTGACGATAGTTTAAGCGTAACAAAATTGCACTTGGAAGCGTTCAGTCGCTTTTTCGATTCCCGTAAGGCGACTCTATAATATAGGGACGTTTCGAAGGGAAATAAAAAACAACCTAACGTGCTCGGGCTACGCTTTTTAGTGTGTAAACTATAATTATACCGGATATAGTGACCTGATCGAGCGTCACTATATGACGTCATAATCGGTTTGACGATAGCTTAAGCTTAACACTATATGACGTCATAATCGGGTTAACGATAGTTTAAGCTTAAGAATATGGTATTTGAAAGCGTTAAGCCTGTTCTTTTTATTGTATTAACTATCGTTGGACCCGATATAATGACGTTTCGAATGGAACTGATATAATTCGAAGGTCTAAGCACGAAAATCGCACTTTGGAATTTGCTGACATAATCGTTTAAACAGTATAAAAGAGCGAGAGAGCCTTCGGTTTCATCAGTTACCGACAGTACCAAGTCGAGTGCGGATACCTCCTCAGGTCTTCACCTTGATTGTTCGTGCTCTCGCATTAAGTTGACGACCATTTTAATTTGGATATTCTTTCTTTTTGTAGTACTGGTAGATTTGCGAATGTTGGAGGAGTATTTTAGGCCAATATTTCGGTTTATGTATCTATTATTAGTATGAAAAATAATATGTTTTATTTTTTATTATTAATATATATTATATATATATATATTATAATTTTTTTTATTTAGTATATATATATAATATTTAATTTTATATTTTGTATATCTTTTACGAGTTAAGAAAAGCAAAATCTGCTTCCGTAAAAATTTGGAAAGAACTAAATTTGTCAAAAAAAAGATAAAAGAAACTATTTTAAAAATATTATTATTTTTAGCTCGTAAAATCTCAAAAAAAATTTTTTTTTTTTCCTTTTTTCTTAGATTCTTTTGGAAGCACTCATCTTCTTTGAACCCTCGGCGAATGAGAAGGTAATTGATTACATTCATTCATTTATCATATTAATAAATTCTTATCGATAAATAATAATATTTAGTAGCTCGATAATAAAAGCTCCGCTCTTTAGCAAACCAACTAGGTGGTAACTTCCTTCTCTTAACTTAAAATAGAAATGGCCCCGTCATTTGAAATAGGAAAACCAGTACGTTCACTCGTCAGAATTCCTGGGAGTGGTCAAGACAAAAGTTTGAAGCCCATATGTTTAGATGTAGCACAGATTAGCGCTTGCGTACAACCTTTAGGCGTCATCGTAAATTTTAATTTTGATTGCACTTCGATTCCGATTCAAAATGGATCTGTGAATGTTTTCCCCGATGCACTTCCCTCTAAAAGTTCAAACACCATAGGATCAAGAGGGGGATCGCATCGAACTAACGATCATCTTAACGAACGAGCAAATGGCAAGAGAGGCTATTTACTGAGAAGCGTTCATTTAACGCCTGCGGAACGACGAGAAAAAATGGAAAGCGAAATTTAAAGAAATTATTTTGAGCAAATCGAAGTTAAATGAATTTTTGAAAGAACTAAAAAAAATGGAGGCGATGGAGCATGAGTCAAAGATCGTCGAGAGTCAAAAATCGTTAAGATGTTTTGCATAGTGTCTCAGGAGAAATTTTTTTCTTCAATCCCATATTTTGAGATACTGTAAAACTTTCCGATTAGTGTCAAATTTGTTTAACATATATACGTATATCAGATATATTCGAATCTCAATTAAATAAAATGTACATATCTACTAGTTTTTCATTTTATGTTTCAAAAGGTCTGAAAGATTGAAAAAGTTGAACGTTAATCTTTTTTTTATAAATTTTTTTTTATTTTTGTTTTTTTTTTTTTAGTTTTTGTAATTATCTCCCCATAAAAAAAAAATTTTTTTTAAAAAAAGAAAGTTATTAAGGGGGGGGGGGGGGGTAAAATATTAATTCTTGAAAAAAATCTACTATCGTACGGTCGAAATTTTACTTTTCGATACATAAGATTTTTTTTCAATCGTGAATACCAAGATTACAGATGTCCCATTCAATGGCGAAAGAAATTTGTAATAAGAAGGAGTGGCGTGACAGATCCATTAGAAACGATAAATTAAAAAAATATGTACAGGACTGGTGTCTGCAAACTCGTCATCTAGACAGCAACGTAATCCGAAGAGATTATAAATTTCCCGACCGATAATGGAAGTTGATGATAGCCGACCTCGGCGGTCTAAAACGTTTATATATCCAGACTTCGAATTTTTGTTCGAAGAAGAAAGACTATTTACCTTTATAGATTGGCCCGTATCTTTCATTTCTCCTGAAGAACTGGCGAAAGATGGTTTTTTTTACTTACGAAAGGAAGACCAATGCGCGTGTACATTTTGCAAGTGTATTATCGATCATTGGGTACAAGGAGATACTCCGAAAAGAGAGCATTTATACAAAAGTCCCAATTGTCCATTCGCTCGAGGAGAAAGAACTGAAAACATTCCAATAGAAAAAAGAAATCATTTTTGCACAAATTTTTCGGCAAATGCCGATAGCAACGTGTCAAACAGCGGCATCGATGTGTACGGTTTAGGAAGAAGGGCCGCACACATCGCGGAGCCAGAAAATTGCGATAGTTTAAACACTTTAATTAATTCCTCGAAAACGAAATTTTCGATGGTGAGTCTCGGCCCTCGTCCGTATTTGGGACCCCGAGCCGAGGAATTCGCGAAGTTTCCATTGCGGCCTCGGACTCAGAAACTGGGAGGCGAACGACGACCCGTGGCAAGAACACGCTAAATGGTCCCCCGACTGCCTGCTTGTTACGTTTTCGAAAGGCAACAAACTCTCAAGCGGGACTCGAAGGGAAGATGCTGCATCTCGCGTGCCTTGGAGGGAGGGGTTGTTGTCGAATGCCGCAGCAAAAGCAGAAGCAGCAGCAGCAGAAACAGAAACAGAAGCTGAAGCTGCGGAAACAGAAACAGAAACAGATGCTGAAGCTGCGGAAACAGAAAGAGGAGTGAAAGCAGCAGAGGCGGAGGCAGCAGAGGCAGAAGCAGCGGAATCAGTAGAGGTAGAGGGGGCAGAAGTAGAAGCGGCAGAAGCAGTACGGTCTTCAACGCCATCGTCGTGGTCTTCGTCATCGTCGTCGTCGTTGTCATCGTCGTGGTCGTCGTCGTCGTCGTCTTCGTCGTTAAAATCTATCAATCGCAGACTGAAAAAAGGAATAAGAGACCATATGAAGCTAACCAAATTATTATTTGGTGATTTTTCGAACAATATCTCGTCCACGGAAACCTGGAGTTTTGCGAAAGACACGCAATGCACAGTTTGTTTAGACAAGGGAGTGGAAATTACATTTTTACCTTGTACTCACATGGTAACGTGCTCTTCTTGCGCACTCGCTCTCAAGTCGTGTCCAATCTGTAAGAGGGTTATAAAGTACGCCTTCAAGCCGATCATTTCATTTAAACCTTTGTTGGTGTACAAAAATAATCTTTGAAATAATTACATTTTATAGCCTTTATTACCCTTTTTATTTCTCCTGTTTCAATTTGGTTATTAATGAATCTTCGAGGCAACATAAATTCTTTAAAATTATTTTACCCCAAAAAGAAATTCTTTCTTCAATTTTATTATGATGTAGTAACGTTTTATCAAGTCCCAATGAAGACACAACTTTAAGATATTCCTGAAAAAATTTCGTGTTCGGGTATTTAGACCGAATTTAAGACAAATACAACATCGGAACAGATGAAATGTCAATAAATTGTTTTCATTTTGGAGTAGAATTTAAAAAAATATAAAAAAATAAATAAAACAATTAGAAAAAAATTATATTTTTATTACATTTTTATTAAATTATCGTTGACGAAAATCACGCATTTCGCACTTTGCAAATTACTAAATTTTTAATGTGTATTTGTAGCGAAATAAAGTTTCATCGTAGTTGGAGCCGATTGTCAAAAATCGTCTATTTTTAAAAACATTTTTAAAAGTAAATGCGTTTTTATCATTGTTTCGAGAGGAGATACACGATTAATCCATTAGGTATAATAATAAATTTAAAAAATACTTTAAAATATAGTGGAATTTAAAAGTATAAGAAAGTGAATTTCCTATTCATTTCTTTAAATTGGGAGGCCGCTTATATAAACCGCGCGTCGAACGCCCTAGGGCACTAGTGTCTGCAAACCCGTCGTCTAGACAGTATCTACATCCGAAGAGATTATAAATTTCCTTACAGATGACGCGGGTTGACGATAGCCGACCTCGGCGGTCTAAAACTTTTACATGGCCGCAGTCCGATTTTTTGTTCGAAGAAGAAAGACATTGTACCTTCGTAATCTGGCCCGTATCTGTATAACTGAGCGATGAAGATCTTTGCGAGTGCGTATTTTGCAAGAAAATTATCGGTCATTGGGTACTAGGAGATACTCCGAAAAGAGAACATTTAAGCAAAAGTCCCCATTGTAGATTCGCTCGAGGAAAAGAAACCCAAAATGTTCCGATAGGGGGAAGAAATCGGGTTTCGGCGCATACCAGCAGTAGCGCATCAACCAATGGCACCGAAAGGAGCAGTTTAGAAAATTCTTTAACTGATTTAAAAAAAATTTCGATGGAGAGTCTCGGCATTCATCCTTTTTTTACAAACTCAGCGATCACGTGAAATGTTTCTATTGCGGCCTCGGACTTAAAAACTGGGAGGCGAATGAGGATCCGTGGGAGCAACACGCTGAATGGTCGCCCGACTGCCTGTTTGTTACGTTTTTTAAAGGCACCAAATTCTCGAGTGGGGCTCGAAGGAAGGATACTGCTTCTCGCGCGCCTTGGAGGGACGTGTCGTTGTCGAATACGACAGCGGAAGCAATAGCGGTAAC
>JABUQX010108768.1:0-28876 GCA_015478945.1 Trachelipus rathkii | reverse complement strand
GCTGTGGTTGTAGAGTGGTTGCTTTTAAATCCGTGTTGGAAGTCTGGGAGAGGAATAGATTGGGAAATTTTATTTAATATTAATTTCTCAAGCAATTTACTGATGGAACAAAGCAGAGAAATTGGGCGATAGGAGGAAGGGGAGTTGGGGTCTTTTTTTGGTTTGAGTTTAGGATTATGTATGCTTGTTTCCAGATTGGGGAATGTAGTTGAGTTGCCAGGATTTATTGAAGATGTCTGTAATTAGGAGGATTGCTTTATCTCCCAGGTGTTTTAAGTGCAGGTTAGATATGGAGTCTGGGCCTGTTGCTGTTGAATTTTTGAGGGTTTTAATGGTTTCTGTTATCATGATTGTTGTGAATGGAGGTATGGGGTTGAGATCTAGTTTGAGTTTTCTAAGTTGTTTTTTTGTTTTCCTGTTATCTGGGTGTGTTGGTTTGCGGGAGATCTTTGCGTAATGTTTGGCGAGACTGTCTGATTGTTGTTTAGGGGAGGGGAGGGAGTTGTTAGGTAGAGATGGGGATTCGTGAGATGGGGTTGTTTCATGAATTGTTTAACTTTTTGATAACTTGCCAGGTTTTCTTATTGTCTTTGCGTGAGATGTTTTGTTGGAGGTATTCAGAGAATTTTAGTAGTGTTATGGTTATGAGGTTATGATTTTGGTTGTTTAGGATTTGTTATTGGTTAGAGATGTGGGGGTATATGGATTGAGTTTTCGAAGGGAGTTTCTTTGTTAATGAGTTGGCTGATGTTCGGGTTTAGTTTGGGATTGTATGATTTTCTGTGTCCTTGGGTATGTGAAGGTTTGCAGATTTGATAATTGTTTTGTTTAAGTGAGTGATGGAGGAGAGAAGGGATGTTATGTCGTGGATTTGTTTGGTTGATGTGAGTTTCAATATAATTAGTATATTCGGGCCAGTTGCTCTTTTGTAGTTAGTGTATGTAGTAGTTTTTTTTGGGGGTTGATGGGGAGTTTAGGGAAATAAGAATAGGGAGGTGGTCCGATTGTAGGTCAAAATGGTGTCCCAAGTAAGTAAGTGGTGAAGAGAGGGGGAACAAAATGTGACGTCTGGGAAAGTGTGGGATTGGTTGGCTTGGGGAGGAATTCGGTGGGGAGGTGTTTTGAATTAAGGATATTTAGGAATTCTAGTGGATATGATTGCCTCGGGTGTCAGAGGGGTAGTCTTTGTACCAGGCAGTGTGGTGAGCATTAAAGTCTCCTCCGAGGATGAGGTTTGGGTATGTGGATAAGGGTGTTAGGGGGGAGTGAGGTTATTTGGTGGGGGTGTTGGGGAAGTGGGGTGGCGAATATAGAGATTGATGATATTATAGGTGGTCTTATTCAAAAGGATGGAACAGGATTGGGATTTTATTAGTGTGTTTGGTAATAGCGTGGAGGTGTCGGGGTTGTGTTGTGGTAAGTAATGTTGTTCTGGATCAGTGAGGAGGGAGTGTTGGGGTGGGTGGGAGGGGGAGTAGATAGCGTCATAACCATAAAAAGTGGGGAGTGGGGTATTTTGGGGAGGGAAGCTTCTTGAATGATGGCTATATGGATATTATGTTTTTGGAAGTGGTTGAGTTCTATAGATTTATTGGTTAGGCCATTGATATTTATTTGTAGTATATGGGGAGTGGGGGGTTTAGTTTGGGGGAGGGGGGTTTGAATACTAGTGGGAGGTTTGCATATTGCGCAGAAATAGAGCCTATGTTATCTCTGGGGAGCTTTTGGAATGGGGAGCAGGTCAGGTGAACCCACCTGAGACAGCTTTTGCATTGGACGCTGTTTAGTCCTACTATTAGTTGGCATATGGGGCAATAAAATCTATGGGGGCCTGGGTTTTTCTCGACGTCACCCGACCGAAGAAGAAGCAGTCCCATCACCAAGAAAGAAGAAACAGCTAGAAAAGATAGATTGGAGATGTTGTTAAAGAAGTAAGATAAAGGTGTTAGAAAAACAAAGATATCTCCGGGCAATGGCTTTCAACTGATAGATCAACATATATATATATATATACATACTGGCTGGGTTGGCTGGTTATGTTGTTATTACTGGCATTATAGCTGCTGGCTGCTGGCTGGTTGGGAGTTGTACAGCGCTGGTTATGCTGGCTGGCTGGCTGCTGGCTAGCTGGCTGGCTGTTGGCAGCGAGCGTATTGGCTGTTATTGGCTGGTGCTGAGCGCAGCAGCAGCAGCTGGTTGCTGGCTGCTGGCGTGCTGGCAGCGAGCAGCAAAGAAGCATGGCTATTGTTGCTGGCTATATACATATACATACATACTATTTTTATATAAATTATAATATATATATTTATCCATGTTATTATATATTATTGTTATTGCTGGTTGCTGCTGGCTGGCTATTGGCTGGCTGGGTTGCTGGCTGCTGGCTGTTGGCTGGCTGGCTGGGCTGGCTGGCTGGCTGGTGCCAGCAAAGAAGAAGGTTATGCCAGATAGCATGCTGCTGCAGCAGCAGCGCTCTATACTACAAGCTGCTGGCTATGGCTGGCTGGCTACGGCTGTTGCTGTTGCTGGCATATACATACAAGGCTACTACTGCTGTTACTGGGAAGAAGAGCTGCTGGCTACATATGATATATATTACTGGTACATATTGTTAGCTATGGCTATTGGCTACTATACATGCATATATACAGCAAAGTGAACTTCAAAAAATATTTACTCTGAAAACCTCAAAACATATTTTTTCAATTCTACAGGAGAAGAAAGCCTAACAGAACTAGCTTTTAATGAGTGTTCATCGTAGCTGCACAATTTAAACGAAGGAAGCTATCAATCATTTTGTTGTTAGGTTGAGATAAAATTAAGAAATTTTTATATGAAGAAAATGATATCTTTTACTTTATTTTCAAGTTACTATTGTTACATTACCAAACAATACAGGCCCAGCTGGATCTTCATCTTCAATTTCTCAACGAAACGGTACGTCAACGAGTTAAAGGCTTTCAATGAATCGTATACGGTTTGGCTGCTGAGAGACGACGTTCTTAAATGTTTATTCAAGCGCATGATCGCTAAAGAAGTGAATAACATTAGCAGTTACAAATCGCACGAAGATAATTTAGTAAAATGCCCAGCTTTTCCGTTAATGACTTCATCGATTTTCAACGTGTTAAAAAGGAAGCTAATCGATTTAGATAACGCTCCTCAAAATTGTTTTAAAGAGGAAATGAGTCGGAAATGTTTAGTCGTTATCGAAATCTTCCTGGGTTTGGTATACGGTCTTAATTGGAAATGGATTAAATATTTATCTTATAATGATGTTTTAAATTTGATTTTAGGAGTGCCTTCCGACGATAAATTACCCGCACCGCACGTCCTCGGACTCCCTTCATCGATCCTCTATTTATTGGGATGCGATCCCATCGAATGTTTGAGGGGTGTTGATCGGACAAGTAGAAAAAGATATATCAATATTTTACTTTTCCAAAAATATGTTGTTTTTTTTGGAAAAGTGATATTTATTTTTTTTTACTTATCCCATCAACATCAAATTTTCGGAGCTTATATAGTCGGGAGAGATGCATCTTTTTCACTTAGATGATTTTTTGTATACACAAAAGAAAAAATAATTAAAAATTTTCCCAAAATATTCGACTACATATGCTCTGAAATTTCATCCAGATCGCATGAGAAGAAAAAAGTTATCGCAATTTTTCATTTTTAAAACCAAAAAACGTGGATTTTGAATTGACATTGCAGCAATAAATTTTTTAAAAATCAAAAACTATTTCGTGCATTTTGTACGAACCCATCTATGCATATTTCAAGTTTGAAGTAATTTCGAAAAAATTGTAGAAGTTTAAGCCAAAAATCTCAAAAACATAGGTTTACTACAGACACAGAAAACACTCCAAAACGACGTTTTAGAGTTCAGAAAAAGCTACAGTTTGCTTCTTTTCCCATCAAAATTGGCGCAAAAATTAATAATTTCATGTCCATCTTTGGGGGTGAAAATTGGGCTTAGCCCTAAGCAAATATTGGACCCTGCCCTTTATTGAAGCAATACATGCTATATATATACAGTGCTGGCGTTATAAGGCGGTTAAGTGAGCGTTGGCATATAGCAGCAGCAGTTGGCATGGGTTGGCGTTATTACATATATATATATATATATATATATGGGAAAGAAGAGTTAGCAATATATATAAGTTGATATATATATATATATATATTTTTTATATATATATATATATGGGCTAAGATTAACTTAGCAATCTAATGATTAATGAGATGTATATAGCAAGGCAGCAGCTGGTTGGGCTGCGTTAAGGCAGCAGCAGCAGCAGCAGCAGGGGGGCCGCGCCATCCTTTCCACGAGCAGCAGCAAATAAGGCTAAGGTTGGCTGCTGCTGCTGCTGGAGCAGCAGCAGCAGGCTGGCTAAGGTTAGCGAAGGCGGGCGTTGGCTACAGTTGTTGTTATGGCTGGCTACGCTAAGGCTGCTATATGCTATTACAGCATATATATATATACTATATATATATATTTATATATAGCATATATATGAACTTTTTAGATCTATACTTCTTATTCCAGACCATAGTCTCAATTACTATACAATAACACAGGTAACAACATACCCCTCATACAAGACTCTAGCACACTCAAGACTTAGTCCCTTTACATTCACCTCCAACGATTTAATTGCACCAGCCACCTTCCTGCCATATATATATATAAAGGGCAGCAGTTGGTATATATATATATATATATATATATGTTGGTTGCTATAGTTATAAGAGCAGCATAGCAGCAGCAGCAGTATATATATATATATATATATATATATAATCATCATCATCACACCCCTCTCTCCCCAAGACTGGAGGTAAGGCAAGGCAGCATGCATTGAAAAGAAAAGTAGTAGAAGAATAAGACGAAAGTCGAAAAGAAAGCCGCCAGTCTGCCCCTTTATACCTTTAGTGAGAGCTCGTCGCAGTCAGAAAATCCATCCTAGAGTTTCACAAATCCCTGATGGACCCTCACCATGGCATCTCGCCAATGTAGGGTTCATCCCTGAGCCCAGGTGTGGCTACAATACACCCTCACCAAACCCCGCCATTCACTCTCTATTTTGCACCTTTCTTCTCGCCTCTTCTAAACTCACATTTCTCTCCTCCAGGCATTCCTTTACTGGACTCAATCCACTTTTCTCCTTCTCGGTCTCAGCCGGTAAATTCCTTCCTAGCACACTCTCACCACTATACACATTTGCTTAACCAACTCGTCTATCTCATCCTTTTCCACATGACCAAACCATCGCAACGTACTTTCATTTATTTCTCATATTCCCCTTTCTTCACACCACACAACTCTCTTAATACGTTCATTCCCTTATTTTTACCAATTTTTCTCTCACACTTAACACGCCCCCTAAGATTGTCTCCATCTGAACATATTGTACTTTAGATCTATACCTTTATTCCAGACCATAGTCTCACTACTATACATTAAACATATCGCTAACAAAACACCCCTCATATATATGCCATATATATTACTGGGTTATATATTATTGCTACAATACATTGTTACTGGCTGGTTGGTGCTAGCTATTGGCTGCTATTGTTAGCAAGTATAGTTACTATATATATATATTATATATTATTATTATTATTATATACATATTATTATTATATATATAATATATGCATTATTAGTTGTTGGTTATAGCATAGTTGGTGCTGAGCTATATTGAATAGTTAGCTACTGGTTATGCTGCTATATATATATACTATATTTAGGATTATATTATGTTATTATATTATATACTATTATTAAGTTACATATATATATATATACTATAGATATTACCTATATATATATATATAACTTTTCATATATATATAATTTTCCAGAGGGTGGAGTCGGAGTCGGAGTCGGAGTCGGTAATTTTCAAAAGGGTGGAGTCGGAGTCGGAGTCGGAGTCGGAGTCGGTAATTTTCAAGAGGCCGGAGTCGGAGTCGGAGTCGGAGTTGAGAGTCCATACTCTCCTCCACCAAATCCATGAACCTCTCTCTCTCCCCTACTGGATGCCCCTGTGTTGGAACATATACCTGATATATCCTGTATTTTTCCTCCTGATTTTAAAGGTATTTATAATCAATCTCTCGTTTACAACTCTCATTTCCTGCATGAAAGGTATAATCTTTGGTTCAAAAATAAAAACAACACCATATTTCTTTATTCTCACGTCAACTCCCCTGTAAGCCAACACATATCCTCCGCCCAAAACCTGTGCCACTTTCTTCACCCTCCATTCTCATCTTCAATATCTACACCACATCTATCAGTCTGGCCTTCATCATCTCCACGATTTGCTCGTCCTTTCCTCTATACGTACCCACATTTATTGTGGCTAATTTAAACCTTTTAAAAGTGCAATCCAAATTCGTAGTCCTTTTTCGTTTCCTAAGTCTTAATCCATGAGTTCCATGTGATTCCGAGGTTGTTTCTATGGTATTACAAGCATTTTCTTTCAGACAGTGGCTTGCTAGGCCTATATACTGCCCTAGACATTTTGTCGTTAGCCGAACAGGTCCTACGGACCTAATTCATTGCCCAGGGTGCCCGACGGGGATGTGGAGTTGAACTTCTGCACCACTATATATATATATATATATATATAAATATATTGGGTTAGCTGATATATGTTCCCTATATAGTATATATATATATATATATATATATATATATATAAGAAGTGTTATATATGTTATACTACTATGTTGTTGAGTTAATACATATATATATATATATATATATATATATATATGTGTGTGTGTGTGTGTGTGAAAAACACGGGAATCAAACAAACAAGTTCATTTCATCAAATGTTTTCTATCCCTTCACCTATTTAATTTACCTTGTTTTTTTGTTAGCAATCTTCATTTACTATATATTATATATATATATATATATATATATATATATATATATATATATATATATATATATATATATATATATATATATATATATATATATATATATATATATATATAGGTAAGTTATTTTGTTTAATTAATATTATTTTGTGCTTTTTGTTCTAAAATCTATTTAAAACGAAGTATTAAAACATTAATACGAAAAAGTCTCCTAAAATGAATTTATGTTTGTTTCCTTTGTTATTTTTTCATATATAAAAATATTATGATTCCTAAGAACTCGTCCAGTTCTGTATATATAAGGCTATATGGTTGTGCATATGGGTGCTGGTTGTTATATATACAAAGTATACAGCAGCATATATATATATATATATATGGTGCATAGTTATATTATATACAGTTATATATATATACATAAGTATGTTAGAGTTATATATACAGCGTTATTACGTTAAGGCTGGCTGGCAGTTATTATTGCGCAGCGCATATATACCAAGGCTGGTATATAGCAGCAGCAAGGCATAGTTGGCGTAGCATGCAAGCATATATATATATACAGCAGCACCTCGCATTATTATATATTATTACTATATATATACGGTATATACATATGGCTGGCTGGTTGCTGCTGGCAGCTGCTGGCGGGCTGGCTGGCGC
The DNA here is from genome assembly GCA_015478945.1 of Trachelipus rathkii. NCBI lineage: Eukaryota > Metazoa > Arthropoda > Malacostraca > Isopoda > Trachelipodidae > Trachelipus > Trachelipus rathkii. Next base: position 21,313 of record JABUQX010108768.1, on the reverse strand, counting down.
TGGCTGCTACAAGTTGGTTACTGTTGCTGGCTATTATTGTTGGTTAAGGCTGGCATATGGCTGTTGCTGGTATTGTTATTATACTGGCTGTTGTTGCTGGTTATATAGTTACTATATATATATACAAGTTATTATTAATAGATATAACATAAATATTATACATACATATATATATATAGGAAATATAGTTATTATATATATTTATATATAGTATTATATGCATATATGTTGGCATTGTTGTTGGTACGCTGGTTACAAAGAGGCAGCAGCCATACTGTTGGCATACATGTTGGCTGGTTATGGCTGGCTGCATAGCAGAGCGTTGGCGAAGGCTATTGGCTACTGGTTGCTGGCATATTGGGCTGGTTAGCTAAGCAACAGCAAACATAAATATTTCCATGCATACAAGGCTATTGCTGCTGGCTGGCTGCTGGCTGGCTGCTGTATATTATTATAAGCTAATATGATACAAGGCTGGCTGGCTGGGCTATGCTGGCTGGCTGCTGGTTGCTGGCAGCAGCTACAAGCAGCGCTGGCTGGCTGGCGCCATGCATACTGAGGCTACAAGTTGCTGGCTACTACAGCATATACTGGCTGCTACATGGGTTGCTACATGTTATTGGCTGGGCTGGCCAGTTGGGCTGGCTGATACATATACAGCAGCGCAGTATTATTGCATGGTTGAAAGAAGATGGCTGCTGGCTACAAGGTTATTAGCAACGGTGGGCTACTACATAGCATATGTTGGCTGGTTGGTGCAGCTATTGGAAGCTATATATTGGGTTATTAGCTGGTTATATATACAGCTATTACTACATTGGCTGCTGGCTACTAAGGTTGGTTACTGTTATATTACAGCTGCTACATATATATTATTACTGGCTACATATATTGGCTACACCGTACATATATTACATGGCTGTGGCCCCAGGCTATACAGTTGTTGCTGGGAGCTATGATAGTGTTGGTTGGTTGGCTGTTGGCATAGAGACATGGTATATACATGCATATAGTTATAAGGTTATATATATATATATATATATATATATATATATATATATATATGCTGAAATTTTTGAGAAAAATATTTGATATTTTTGTAAAGAGATATATAAGGTAGAGCACTATATATACAGGCATATATATATGTGGAGTTTATAGCATATATATATATATATATATATATATATATATATATATATATTTCATTTCATTTCATTCTCAACACAAGGCCCCAAAACCGAGATCTGAAATGACTTTAAAACAGAGATGGGAAATTGGTCAGGGAAAGTATTTGCATGGTTTCCGACCAAGTGGTATATATTATTTAAGTGCAAGGATTTTGAGGCCCGATTGCAAGCCCTGCTTCATCGCAACGCAGTCGGAGTGCTAGCCACCGCGGGCGTGGTTTCGCATCCTAGTACGAGGCCTTTCCAATGCGAGAAGCATGAGAAGAGTGATTTGTATCATTGTATGTAAATAGTTTGTTCTGTTGTATGTGTTGGGTATGTTGGTAGCAGGCTTGGGTTCAAGTACATTTTTTCAAGTACAAGTACAAGTACAAGTACTCTAGAATTGTTCAAGTACAAGTACAAGTACGTACTCTAGAATTTTTTCAAGTACAAGTACATGGTATCAAGTACAAGTACAAGTACAAGTACTTTTACTTAAACTCTGCATATAGTATATAAACATATAGCATATAAAAAAAAAATATATATATATATATATATATATATATATATATATATATATATATATATATATATATATATATATATATATATATATATTTATCACAGCTGCAGTATATATATATATATATATATATATATATATATACATATATATCATCATCATCACCACCACCACCACCGCCACAACCACCCATCTTTTTCCCCAAGACCGGTGGTCAGGTGAGTAACCTGCGCCGGAAACAGAAAAATTGTAGAAGAATATGAAGCAAATAGAAGAGAAAGCCCAGCCTTATCACCCCCCCTTTATACCAATTAGTGAGAACTTGCCGCAGTCAGAAAAATCCATCCTAGATCTTCACGGGACCGCGATGGACCCTCACTATGACACCTCGTCAATGTGGGGTTCATTTCCTTGGCCCAGGTGGGCTACAACCATACCTCATCACAAAACCCCACCATTCACTCCTGTTATGCACCTTTCTTCTCGCCTCTGTCAAATTCACATTTCTCTCCGCCAGACATTCCTTTTCTGACTCAATCCACTTTTTCTTCGGTCTCCCATCCGATCGATTCCCAACATACTCACCACTATACATCTGTTTAACCGGCCGACTATCATCCATCCCTTTCACATTACCAAACCATCTCATTTACCCCATTCTCCACACTAAACAACTTTCTAGTACGTTCATTCCTCATTTTATCATTTCTTTTCACACCTAGCACGCCACTAAGATTGTCTATCTGAACACATTGTACTTTAGATCTATACCTCTTATTCTAGACCATAGTCCCACTACTATGCATTAACACGGGTAACAACATACCCTCATGTAAGACCCTAGCGCATTCAAGACTTAGCCCCTTTACATCCACCAACGATTTAATCGCACCATCCACCTTAGTGCCATTTACAACTTTCCTACTACACTCTGCATCATCTGCTCCCTTTTCATTCAACATGTATCCTAAATATTTAAATGCAGACACTTTTTCAAGCTGCTCGCCATCTAATATAACTTCACACCGAGGACTTTCCTCACTCACAACCATATTTTACTCTTATCTACGTTTACTTTCAAACCCCTCCTTTTACACACCCTACCAAATCTCTCTACCAGTCCTCTCAAACTCTCTTCAGATTCACCATACAAAACTAAATCATCGTCATATAATATGTAGGGAACACTCCACTCTCTTCCATTCTCCATCATTCTAACACCATCCTTTGTCACCCCTACCCCTAATTCTTTCATAACCTCATCCATATACAGATTGGATATATAGCACATCCCTGTCTCACTCCGCTATTAATATTAAACCAATCACTTTCGACTATTTATTCTTACACACGCTTCACTATCGTCATACATACTTTTGATTCCATTCAGAAGCTTACCACCAACACCATATCACTAATACCTGCCATAGAGCTTCCCTATTAATCCTTTTATACGCCTGTTGCAAATCGTTAAATCCTAAATAAAATTTATTCTTCTTCTCCCTCATTATCCTAATCATTTGTTTCAATGTACAGATTTGATCCACCCATCCTTTACCACTTCTAAACGCATCATGTTCTTCTCCAAATCAATTTTTCAGTCATTCGACGAACTCTTTCTGCCAAAATACCAGCATATATCTTCCCTACAACACTCAATAAACTAATTACCCTATAATACTTACAGTTACCCTATCCCCATTACCCTTATATAAAGGTACTAATATTTCTCTCCTCCAATCCCTCGGAACTATACCCCGGCCATAAACGCTTTGTTATACAACTTCCAAATCCAATCAATCACCATCTCGCCTATATATATATATATAAGCAGCAGCAGCAGCAGCAGAGCTTCGCCTTACGCTATTCATACCTTATTATAGCAGCAGCGTTGTTGTTAAAGATAGCATGAAAGAGTATATATATATATATAAATAAGGTTATAGCAGAGTTAAGAAAAGCAGTATATATATGGTTATTGCTGTTGTTGTTGGTTAGCAAAGCAGGCACATACATGCTGGAGTTGCTGCTGGCGAAGCAGCGCTGGTGCGCTGAAGGCGGAGGGTGGCGTGCTTGCAGGCGGCCGGCTGCAGGCCGCTGCTGGTCCTCTGGCAGCGACAGCTGGCCGCTGGCACGGTTGCTGGCTGCATCCGGCTGCTGGCTGCCGCTGCTGGCTACGCTGGCTGGCTGGCTGGCTGGCCATGGCTACTGGCTGGCTACGGGCTGGCTGGCTGGTTACGCAGCTGCGCGCTGCATGGCTGATGGCTGGCTGGCTACTGCTGCTAGCTGGTTGCTGTTGCTGGCGCTGGAGCTGTTGCCATGGCTACTACATACATCCATGGGTTACGCTAGCGATAAGGCTAGTATATAGTATACAGCAGAGCATATATATATATATAAGCAGTAAATATAGCGGCCGCAGCAGATATATATATATATAAGAGCAGCAGCAGCAGCAGTTATATATATATGTTATATATAGTATATATATATATATATATATATATATATATATATATATATATATAGTGGTCAGCATCCCGAAAAAGCCAGGCATGTAACTAAAAACTATAACAGGTACACGAAAATAAATATCATTTTATTAATCAGGAGACATTTTTACCCCCGGAAATTAAAATAATAAAAATAACGATTTTTAAAAATTAAAAATTCTGTTAAAAATTGTTGAAAAATTTGCAGTTTTGATAAATCAGAGATGCGGCTTTCTCCCGAGTGAGACGGAAAGGTGCCAAATGATTTTTTTTTTACACTACAACTCATACCCCGGGTAAACAAGAACGATTTGATAGAGTCGGGGTTTCTCGGCCTACCGGGGGACGACGGGGGACTCTGTCCATCCGTCGGCTCGAACCCCTAAAAACCTCGAACACTCAAAAGAAAAATACTGTTTTCTCCTTTCTTTTGCGTAAATAAAGCGGTATTTAGCAAACTTTTTCTCTCGAGACAATGCAGTTTTCAAGGTCAATCTTTTAGCGTGCACTGAAGATTTTTAATATTGGCCAAGGAGTTATTAATAAATATTAAAATAAAATAATTTTTTTTTTAAGTTTCTTCGATGAAATTACTTCCCTGAAATCAAAATTGTTATTTATTTTCCTGTAGTTATAGTTTTCTAGTTACATGCCTGAACCTTTCGGGTGCCGGCATATATAAACATATATATATATTGTGTGGGTTATATGATGATGGTGGTAGCAGTTCTTTAGATGTTATATTAAGGTTGGCTACATTACGGTTATATATATAGTTATTGGTTATTACATATATAGTTATTATATAGTTATATATGTTGCTATACATACTATATAACAATTGATAAAACAAAATATATGTTATTTAAATATATACATATTGGTTACTGTTGGAAGTTATATATAGCATATACATAGCATAGCAGGCTAGTTGTTGATGTTATACATATGAGCATATAAGGTGCTATATATATATATATATAGTTGGTGCATATATATACTGCCAAATATACTATATATTATATTATATAAGCAAACATTAAGTTATATATGGTTGTTAAGTTGGTTGGGTTGTTGGCATATATGCTATGAGCAGCATATAATATATAGCATATATATATATATAGCGTTATATATATATATATATATATTATAGGTTATATATATATATATATAATATGGTTTTGTGCAGTGAATATGAAGAGAAATTGAGAATATTGGTAGAGAGATTTGGCAGGGTGTGTAAAAGGATGGGTTTGAAAGTAAACGTAGATAAGAGTAAGCTTATGGTTGTGAGTGAGGACAGTCCTCGGTGTGAAGCTATGCTAGATGGTGAGCAGCTGGAACAGGTGACTGAGTTTAAATATTTAGGATATATATGTTGAACGAAAAGGGAACGAATGATGCAGAGTGTAGTAGGAAAGTTGTGAATTGCAGGAAGGTGGCTAGTGCAGTTAAATCCTTGGTGGATGTAAAGAGACTAAGTCTTGAGTGCGCTAGGGTCTTCTAGGGTCTTACGTGAGGGAATGTTGTTACCCGTGTTAATGTATAGTAGTGAAACTATGGTCTGGCATAAGAGGTATAGATCTAAAGTGCTATGTGTTCAGATGGACAATCTTTGGGGCGTGTTAGGTGCAAGAAGAATTGATAAAATGATGAATGAACATATTACAGAGTTGTATGGTGTGAAAAAAGGGATAAATGAGAGAATAATTAAAAGTACGTTGAGATGGTTTGGTCATGTCGAAAGGATGGATGATAGTCGGTTGGTTAAGCGGATGTATAGTGGTGAGTGTGTTGGGAATCGACTGGCTGGGAGACCGAAGAAAAAGTGGATTGAGTCAGCAAAAGAATTTCTGAAGGAGTGAAATTTGAGTTTGGCAGGGGCGAGAGGAAAGGTGCATAATAGGAGTGAATGGCAGGGTTTTGTGAGGGTGTATGATTGTGGCCCACCTGGGCCAAGGGATAAACCCTACATTGGCGAGATGCCATAGTGAGGGTTCCGTCGCAGTCCCGTGAAGCTCTAGGGTGGAATTTCTGACTGCGGCGAGTTCTCAGTAATAGGTATAAAGGGGAGGTAGGGTTGGGCTTTCTTTTCGACTTGGGTCATATTCTTTTACTACTTTTCTGTTTCCAGTGCATGTTACAAACCTTACCCCCAGCCTTGGGGGAAAAAGGTGGTGTTGGATGATGATGATGATGGTATATATATATATATATATATATATATATATATATATATATATATATATATATATATATATATATATATATATTATAGCATATGTATATATATATATATATATATATATATATATATATATATATATATATAGAGCACGACTTGATATTCATAATGGAAATTTATTTAGAAATATATATATATTAATAATAATATCAATACGTATGAAAATGATAAAAATGAAAATAAAAAATATTGGCTAGTTAAAATGCCAAAGTACTTGAAAGTACCTCAAGCAAGTACAAGTACTCTAGAATTGTTCACGTACAAGTACAAGTACAAGTACACTGGGTTTGGAAACTGCAAGTGCAAGTACTAAGTACCCCAAAAATGTACTTAAGTACAAGTACAAGTCACAAGTACTTGTACTTGAACCCAAGCATGGTTGGTGTGATGTGTGTGTGAATTGAGGTTAGTGTACTACACTATGCCTTAAACTGTAATCGTAAATATTACAGAAAATTTCCTACTGACAAACTCGTAACTGAAAGTGGGAACGTGCCCTGAAGGCGAGCCAAAAAGTTGACCCAACCCACTGAGCGAAACATGAAATATAAGGAGGAGAAGGCATAGCAAGAGCAGCATATATACAGCAGAGCGGCTATATATATATACTATATTGTTAAGACAGCAGCATATATATATATATGTTGTTGTTATATATATATATATATATATATATATTATATATATGTTATATATATATATATATATATATATATATATATATATATATGGTACTCAGTTTGTTGTGCCAAACAATTCAAATCAACATACGTGTTGCAATAGACGCCCAAAGCTTTTACAGGTTAGAACAGCGCACATTCCTTTAAACTTTCTCACGCTACAAGCCATGACTCGCCCACAAAATACCTTATTTTCACAAACAAACTTACCTGGAGACACGCTAAATAATGCACATATCTCCTTAAACGCCTTGTTCCTTAAGACTCAAAACCCTTTCAACTCTCCATCTCAAGGTTGTAATTTTGTTTCGCAAGCCTTCCTAAGAAATCTGTAAAAGTTCGTTTTCAAACGTTTTTCTATACATTCTTACCTGATGACTAAGAGCCAATCGAGCAAACTCCAGGCTCCCTCCCAAAAATTGCAAGCCAACGCCCGCACTCGTCTTGCCGCATTTGAATAAGGTGGTTGTATTCAAAGGCAGGAAACATATTTTCCCCAAGTTACTTACCCCAGCCCTGTGTATATATATAAAAGTACCTATGTATATACATACTATATATGTATATATATATATATATATATATATATATATATATATATATATATATATATATATATATATATATATATATATATATATATATATATTATATATATATAATATTATATATTATATATATATATATTAATATATATTATATATATTATATATATAAATATTATAATATATTTTATATATAGTTTGTATATTACTCTTTTTACAATTTTACGTATTTTTATTATAATGCATATTTTTTCCTCTATAAAAAAAAATACAGGCATTTATATTTACGGATACTAAGTGTATCCAGAAGCTCCATGGGTTTCCCAAAAGGTCTTTAAGTGAAGAAAGTGGAGGTAAATTTTTATTCTTAATATATTTTTATTTCAGCGGTTATCTAATTTTAAAATAATTGAGTTTTATTTAATAACCATTTTTTGTTGCATGAAAAAATGTCACCTGAAAAATTCCTGTATAATTTATTTTCTGTGTCATGAATTTTACAACTACATATAAAGTGTTTTTGATTGATTTTATATATAATTAATTATTCTTGTTAATGAGTATATTGTAATTATCATAGTTTGGTGAATGCGATAATTTTATTATTATATATAATTGATTTTATAAATTATATATAACTACTTAACTTTTACAATTGTGTACTGTAATTAGTTAACCATAATTGGAACGCCCCATTTATCCCAAAATTATCTATTCTCCACAGGTTGTTTTGTAACGGGCTTGTTGTCACAAGCTTTTGTTGTAATGGGCTTATGTTTTATGTTTTGAGGAATTAAACCAATCCAACCAATAAAGAGTAGAGACAACTGATTTTTACTCATGAATCCTTCCAAGAGGTGATGCCGAGCGGCAAAGAACAAATCTCCTCAACTTGCGCCCTTGATGCCAGGATTGAATCCATCCCACCTCAGCTGCCGCCCTTGCAACCAGGATGGATTCGAGCGTGGAACTTCAGTAAGCAGCAGATGTACGTAGCAAGCCACCCAAACAAAGCCCCACAACCTCCACTTGGAAACCATACATGGATAAAGCCAGGAGGCTATACAAGTAAGCAATTTTAAAAATAAAGTTATTTTAAATTTTTTTTTTTAGAGAGTTTAGAGAGAGAAAACTCTCCGATCAGCCAGCCAGCCTTAGAGAGAGGAAGCTCTCCGATCAGCCCAGCCAGCCTTAGAGAGAGGAAGTTCTCCGACCAGCCAGCCAGTCTTGGAGGAAAAGTCCTTCACAAAAATAGAAGAAGAAAAAAAAAACCCTTCCCCCTTCCCCCAGAAATATAAAAAGTCATTAAGGTTGCGCAACCGCTAATAAAAAAAAAGATACAATTATTATCATTATTATTATTAATATGAAATAATAGAACTAAAATATTTTTGCATGCAGATTTATGTAAAATAACAGGTTGTTTTATATCAGGTGAAAAATATTTTAATCTTAAAAAAATTTTTTCATGTTAAAAAACTTTTTGGCGGATGGCCACCCACTAATTGTCTTTTTATATATATTTTTTATGGTGTGTTTTATATTTTTTATGGTTTGATAAAAGGTGTGTCATATGTCATGTGCTAATTTTCAATTGATCACAGGTAAAAGCCCAAATAATCGAGTAAGTTTTAACAATTTGGTCACAGGTAAATCCAAATATTAGAGTAAGTTGGTAAAGTAATTATTGGTGAAAAATTAATTTTCCAAAAACTTTATTCTTACCCTCTCCTTCAAATACCTCTTCTTTTAACACTCCGTAAGCTTTAGTAAAATACTAACTCATTTACTAATATATATATATATATATATATATATATATATATATATAGTATATATAATATATATATATATATATTATATATATATATATATATATATGTATAAACAAGTCAGAGAATCGAAGGGAGGAAAGTTAAAACCATCCTCAAATTCTTACTCCCTAAGTGGGGAATCTTGCAAGCAAGGAAGACGTGCAGACCTTATTCACGCCATAGGCAATTACGCACAAGACACCACACACACACCCACACACGCAACATGCGTGACATAAGTTTATACGCGCACCGCTGAAGGTCAAGCGGTAGAGAGGAGAAAGAAAGATAAAATAAAGAATTATATATATTATATATATATAGGTTATTATCATTACTATTTCTACAGTTAGGAATATATGATACCGTTTTTTAACATAGCGTTAATAAGTAAGCAAGTATATATATATATATATATATATATATATATATATATATATATATATATATATAATATATATATATATATATATATAAATATTTTTTTTCTATATATATATATATTATATATAAATATATATTAAGAATATATATATTTATAAGTAAGCAAGTGTATATATATATATAAATGTATATTAAGAATATATATATTTATAGATATTTAAGCATTTTTTGCCGTTATTTAGGGAAATAACAGGTAATTTAGAAAGTTTTTAGAAAGTCGAACGAGACTAAAGTGTCTTTTTTTTTAGAAAATTTTTAGAAAGTCGAACGAGACTACAGTCTTTTTTTTAGAAAGCGTTTCTTAGCAAGTCGAACGAGACTAAAGTGTCTTTTGTTTTTTATGATTAAGAAGTGTTTTTTTTATAGTTTTAAAAACATATTCAAGGAGCCGCGCGGCTCATGTGTTTTTTTTAGTGACTAATATTAAGCAGTTTTTTTGTGCGTTTTTAGCTATAGTTTTTTTTTGCTGTTTCTAAAGGAATTTGTTTCATCCACTAAGTGAGGATAGCAACGGTCCTAGAGAGGGCTACAGACTTGAGAGAGATAGTTGTGAGAATTAATCCCCAAGAAGCCAAGGAAGTAAAGACTTCCGGGAGGGACGAAAACTCAAAGTTGCTCAGAAAACAGTTCTTTTAGATAGCACAAAGACGAGTATAGAACTTACTATTACTAACCATAAATTTTACGTGATTTGGGGCAGTAGCAAAGGTTATTATGCCCCGAGGCCAAGTAGAGATACATGGGTAAGCACAGTAAATGCCCATGCCCCCAACAAGGGTTAAAGAACCCAGACAGCAGATGAATGCCCACAGGAACGGTCCGGTGGAAGCAATACAGATGATTGCCACGGCAGGGCAACACAGTTTTTATCATAATATTCGTCCTTCGGGAATCACACCAGCAGATCAAAGTTTCTGCTATGATAAGGACCCAGAGGGGTCCACAGCAGGTTTCGTATCTAAGCACGTAAATATTATGGTGACAACCAAAGTATTAGAGAATAAGCAGAAGGAGGTTCCCCGGCAGGTGAAAGTACCAGTGCCGTCGAGAACCTTGTAATATAAGCAACAGTGCTTAAGAGTAGATAGGTCTCCGACAGGTGAAAGCACCAAATATATATATATATATATATGATATTTATATATATTTAATATATATATATACTATATATATATATATATAATACTATTATATATATATATGTACTTAAATACGCGTGTAGATAGTATGTCGTCCTTAACCGCAGCTCAGGCAACGCGTGCCTACCGATAAGAAAAGCTTAAGTGGAAGCCACAAGTCTTCGATTTTTATTTTGATTTTCAAATCTCTAAGCATTTTTAATTTAATTTAAAGCAATAAAGTTTGCCGAATCTTTTTAAATTTTAAAGCTAATGGAGAGGAAAATAACATGGTAGAATGAGAGGCAACCGTGCCTACCGAATAGAAAGCTTAGTGAAAGCCACAAGTTTCTTTTAATATTTAAGCATTTTTTTAAGCACAAATAGTTTGCTCATTTTGAACCAATTTTCAGCCGACAGAGGTGTCCGTTGAACATTTTCAGTTTTAAGTTTTAATAGAGAGGAAAATAACTCTTTAAAGTAAGCCAGGCAACAGGGCCACCTTCCTCAACACCTTGTTGAAAGCGACAAGAAAGATAGTTGAGAGTGAAAAGCACACGAATTTTAAAGCAGAAAATTAGTTTCAGCCCCATTGCAATAAGTTTTGCCATACTGGAATCGCGTTTAGTTTTCCAAATCTAGTAAGAGAAAGTAAAAATAGCACTTTAAAGTGAAGTCAGATAGTAGGTTTTGCTTTCTCAAAATGCCTTGTTGAACGCAACAAGCAGAATGCCTCGAGTGGCATTTATCATTCTTTTTTATTATTAAATTGAAAATAAAGGAAGGAGACAGCCACATGTATAGTATATATATATATATACTATATATATATATATTATATTATATATATATATTATATATATATATAATATATATATATATATATTATATTATAATATAAATAATTATATATATATATATATATAATATATTTATATGTGGGTATAATTTTAATCATAGGTTGGAAGCGAAATCCTCCGTAAAAAAGACTTAAGTTGGTTCATCTCGTTTTGTCAGATGTTACCTAACGACGCTCTAAGGTCAGGTCCTTTTAAGGGAAGTTACTAGTTGGGCCGAAAGTTTTTCCCCGGTATTCCCCCTTAAAATCCTTAAAGTAACCGAGCAGGTCTTTGGATGTTCAGGATGCGTGCCCCAATGTTTACTATGATCCTTAGTATTTAATTGTTTCGTCCTTTTCAATTTATAAGATGGAATTTTTTTTTAAACAAAGGTTTAAATAACAGTTTGTTCATAAAAGGAGGCTCAAAACGATTGAGATAGCCCACCTCCAAGTGCTGATAAGGATTTATACGATATTATCCTACAGCATCGCCCCTGGCCTTTAATATGTCCTCGAGTAAATCCCTTTATCTAGCCCTGGGAGATGGAGCGCCTGATTTTTTGTAATTAGATGCTCTTTTGGTTATGAAAAATAATTATTTTTGTTCCTTTATTTAAAGTAAGAAATAATCTACTTTAATTTTAAAATGAGTAGGTTTTGATTCTGTGCGCTGAATCATGCATCGTTTTTTTAAATTTCTTCAGAACTAAATATATCTTTTTAATTTTTAAAATAACCCTGCTGAATTTCCACAAATCATTCAATTCTGAATTTAAAATATAAGTTTTGATTATTTTTGAGCTTGGGTATTTATTTATAACGCGGTTCAGTTTCAATCCAAATGCATATTATAATATGATTTTATGAATATATATTTTGTCTCTATATATTATATATATATCTTATTACCTATACATCTTCATATATAGGATAAATCCCGCATTATTGCAGATATATATACGCGATATATATTCTGATCTATCAGAAACAGCTATCACGCTTATATATAATATATATATATTATATTATATTATATACTGTTACTTATATTTATTAGTTCTATAGCGTATATATATTAATATATAATATCTTTGTATATAGTATATATTTGATATATATATTAGTATTACTCTTCACTCGGATGTTTATTGTTTGCTAGCCGGCAATATTGAAAATCTTCCTTCTTTAAAATGGTGATCTTAGGAAAATTTTGTGTAGTTTTGATTAATGTCATTATTATATTATAATTGCCTTTCTGGACAACTTAGGAATCTTCCCACTAAATGACTTCGTGTTCCACCCTTCTTTCCTTGCATATATTAGTGCAAAAAATGCTTACAGTTTTATGAATTCGTTTATATATTAATTTTGATATAAGTGAGTTTGACAAATATATATATCATTAATCAGTCTCTTCTGTATGAGTTGTTCTTAATTTGGAATGTATATACATTTGATATTAGATGTAACCACGTGAATAGTATCATATAATAATGATTGAAGTACTTTCATTTATAAGCTTATAGTTCCGGTAAAGATTTGTAATATTATACGATATTTCGCCATATCGTGATTATTATATTTGTGGCTATGTGTGCAGCATGGTATCTCGATTAGCCATAGTGTACTCAGCATATCTCTCTCTGATTCAGACCAATGTTCCAGTCATCGTGCATGTGTGAATATACCTTACGTCTTAATTTAGTGATACAGCGTGTCGATTATTGTACTGAATACGATGTCGTGTCTGAATAGGCTGTATATACTCCTCTTGATCTTGTTATATAACTCTCCGTGGCTAAGACTCTCGTATAGAAAGAGCTATAACAAGTGTTTTTATATATTCTCAATATTTTGAATAGATCTCAACTTTGTAGTAAATGAAAGCTGTTAACTTTTTGTTTATTTTTTATATTGTACTATATTCAAGAAAATTTATTATATATGAAAATAAAACGATTCTCTCGCAAGTTAAGACGATATATATAAATTACATGACAAATCAATAAGGAATCGAATTGGAAAATTTAAATGATAATTAGGAGAATATAATTTATTTGCTATAAAATATTGGAATATGTATAGAAACTATTTCAATTACAAAGATATTCCTGATCTTTAAGAAGGATATGAGGAGATCTAATGACGTTTATTTTTTTCTGAATAATATTAAAAAGATTATATACTAAAAGTATAGCTAAAAGGATAGAAAATCAAAATGTGTAAATTCAACTTTTTATGTCTACAGAGAAATACATACAAAAAGCATAATATGTAATAATAATATCTCGTGATTAATTATATTCTCTGTTTATTATACGTTGTCATTCATTAATTTTAATGATAAAGATCAGATTTCATTGCCTTACGATCTCTATATTAACAAGCATATTGCGAACTTCATATTTTATTAAATATATATAATCAAGTTTTTAGATATAATCGTGCGTATGCGCGCTAGAAAAGTAATGTGGTTAAATATTTAGTTAAGTAGTAATAGTAAAGAGATGATAAAACAAAAACATTGAAGAACGAAACTATATTGATAAAGATTTATATCATGAATAATTGCCGGCCTACATAGGATGAGTTATATTAAAACTTACTCTTGAAGTTTTTCTATAATATAGATTCATTAATTTTATTATTATTAAGATACTTCATACCAGTAAAATATTATAAATATAGATAATCTCACTTTCTGTTAATTCTATATTATATATATAATGGCCAATACTCGCTAACAATACTTAGTATTTACATATGGATTGATCTCTTTATTAGAGAATTTAAATAATAGCATAGAGTGCTAATTAACCATTAACCTTTAATGCTTATTATCAGCTCTTTGTTTTGCAGTAATTTTAAAGCTTTATGTTTAAATCTTGATCTTTGATCTGGCGACCAAATTAATTATATTAAGAAAGTTTTAAAGAAAATATTTTATTAAAGAATAATTTTAAGAAAAACTATCTATATATCTATTAAGCTAATTTGGATACATTCTGTCAGGAAAAATAAACAGTTTCGACGTTTAATATTATGCTCACTACTACTTAATATGTTGTAATACTGGGTTATTGACTATCTCTCTCGTGTTTAAGATTGCACTTTTCCAATACGTTAAATCTATTTATCAGCAAATTAAATTCATTTAGTTCCTCATTATGAATATTCAGTCACTCAATTGATTTTTATGAACTTAAATTTTAAAAGCAATTTATATAATATATAAGCTATATATAACAATTAAATAACCGTACTTCTAATAGACAGATACTATAATAATTTCTAAAAATTCTGGTAGTTCTCTTTTGTAAAATGTAATTTTTTTTTACCAACGTTTGGAAATATTAAACCTATATATTAATTAATAGCTTTATATATATATATATTCAAAATAAATATTAATAATATATATTCAAACAGATATAATGAAATAAGTAAAAATAATTAAGATTTATATAGAATCCAATGAATAGTTTAATATTATTATGGAGGTAGTCGATAAATTTATTATATATAGCTTTGCTTATGTGTTTTGATGAACCTCTAATAGATAGTCTCAATTATAAGGTAAATAGAATTTGTCTATCTGAGATTCCTTCATTGGTCAAATGCTCACTCGCTCTCTGTACTAGAGGTGGAACGCAATAAGAACCCAAAGTAAAGTTATTACATTGTGGTACTATTACGTGTCATGCGATTCTATTGTATGACCCTAATATAGTTTTAGTCCTTTCCACGTAAAATAGACTAATTCTTATTCCTACTAGTTAATAATTTATTGTTGGTCACTCTATATAATCTCCCTGTATCATTTGATATACCTATTACAAATAAATAAAAATTACTTAATCTATTATTTATATATCAGTCATTTTACTTTAGATTCGTACGCTAAGTACTATCCCTGGATCTATACTAAGTCTTATTATATCTTTATGGTTTTTCACTCACATTTCTCTATTGTTAATGTATATACTTTTCCTCCTTCCGTATTACTTTCTCTCTTTAATTAATAAAGTTCGAGTAAACACAACAAAATATACTTCTCTCTCCTTATTTATTTCAATGATCCAGAAGGTGATCTCTCTCTCATCTCCCTTCGCCTCTTACTAAGTCGTGTAATATTAGTGCTCGTCATGGTTACTTACTCTCATATCTCTTCAGTTATTGAGTAGCATCTATTATTGCGTGTTTCGCTCTATCTTTGGACAAATGAGTACACTAACTTACTTATTAATGCATATTTATATAGAACTCAAAAATTATAATTACCTTGTCTATGTATTATATATGAGAGAATATTTCTCGTTTTCTCTCATTCGCTACAGTATTCTGAGAAGTCCTTGATTATAATTGGTTATTCACTCATGTTCAATCGTCGCAAATCAATTTTCTAATATTCAATACTTATCATCCATGTGGTTTGCAGCATAGAACCGGTCCCAGAGGTCTATCCACATATTCGGAAAATCTATGAGAAATAGCACGTCGACTCTCCGCATAAATTTATCATTCATTGCTCCAAATAGTCTAATAGAGCGATCGGCCCACAAGAATACCCTCATATTTCATACCTAAAAACCAAATAACATACCTTGAAGCTCACAGGAGTTCTATTCAATATATAATATATATGACATCATATTTATACTTTCCTTTCAACTGTCAAATTGGTCCTATATACGACTCGAACAAAACCTCTCTTCATTACACGTCTCCTTCCCTTATTATGTGTTTGTAAATATTTACTTCTCTCCTGGTCATATCCATGCGTGAAGACAAATCTGTGTTTCAATAGTCGTATCTAAAACAGTGCTCATGTTTACGATGTATCTAAGAGCAACATTATGCTTACACTTCTTTGTCTTCCCTTTGATGTGAGGTAATTAGGTAGCCTATCTAGATAGTGAAACTCCAGGCTCTATACCTCTCCCAAATAATTTAGCTAGCAATCTCACGACACTCGTCTTTGTGACCGTCATATTAGTAATTAATAGTAGTAACTAATAAAATATTCCTAGGCATATAAGAATCCGTGTTCAGCTATACAGTTTGGTTCTGCAGTTCGGCACTATAATATATATGTATATATTATATTATAAAATAAGTACCTATGTTAATATACATACTTATATTAATTAATATTAATATAATATGTATATATTTAGTAATTACTCACCTGTCCACTCGTAGACCCACTGGTAGGTATATATATAATATATATATTAATGTAATTATATATATAAGTATTTATATATATTAATATATTATATTATATTATATATTTATATATATATATATAATATATATATATAATATATAATATAATAATATATAATATATTAATATATATATATATATATATATTATATTATAATATATTAATAATATATATATTTATATATTATTATATATAATATATATTAGTTGGTATAATATACTCTTATTAACAAATTTATAACGTTATTTATTATTATATATATATCATAACGATAGTCTATTTTTCCCTCTTATTTATCCAAACTATTTCAATAGCTCATTCTTTCTAGATATATACGCAAATTACTATACGAAGTGTAGTCGACAGGAAGGGCTTCCGATGTTAATCTTCGCATACTGGTGCATATTTTAATGTGGAAAAAGGTGGAGGTAAGATTTGTCTCTGTAATGATTCAGTGAAAAAAATTTTCTATGATTTCTAGCTCGGATCTGTGTCAATATCTGAACACTAAGATGCTACTAGGTGATATTTATATAGAGAGTACACCAATCCAAGTCTAAACGTTGTTTGGAGGGCCATAACAGATTGCTCATATCACTGCAAACACTCTCCATAGTAGAACTATTATTATATTTGTCGCCTAGCATGTCTTATAAGTGGCGACCATTTTACCCTACTTCGTAGTGATACTACCACGTCTCTTCCTCTTACCTACATTTATTTACTCCACTACGCCACAATAATTATTTATATGTGTCTTGACTCGTGAACCAATTCCAGTCTAGCTCTTGTTTGGGAAGGGTATCATAACATAATTTTAGTCTACAGCGGATTCCATTTCTTACATAAAAAATTAAATAAAAATTACTCTCAATATATATTATAAAAAATTTAATTATATTATAACTTAACCACCTATATTTTAATCTATACTCTAATGTTATTATTAGCTTTGTATATATATATATATTTTCAATCTATAATGGAAACGCCCCATTTTATTCCCAAAAATGTTTGACATTTGCTGTCTACCTTATCCATAACTATATATAGCCGTCCTATATATTTTCCGCGGCCTGTATAGTGCCGTTACTTGATTTTTGGTAATGTGCCTATGATGTACTTATTTATTAGGAAGCAATTAGAATACCTAACATAGATATACTCAATTACAAAAGGAGTAGATATACGATATCGATATTTGAAGTTACAATTTCAATTACTCAAAAAGGATTCCATTAGAGACTCGGGGGAATTTCAAATATTTGCGTCACACAAACCAAATATGCGGCGACTCTATTTAAATTATTCCTTAAAATAACTATTAAAATTTTAATATATAAAAAATTCAAAATAAATAACTTAAACAGTTTATTTTCTTTAAAAAATTTAATATTTAAGTAAAATATATTTATTTAATATACATAAATCTACATTAGTATATATTATTATTTTATATATATATATATATATATATATATATATATATATATAATATAATTATATTATATATAGTATATTTATATACTATATTATATATATATATATATATATATACAACTTTTCTAATTAATTTTTATGTAAAAACTACATTGATATCTGAATAATGAATTTCATCTAAGGTCTCTCGATTAAAAGCCCGATCCCAGTTTAAGTTTATTGAAGGGCGAAGTACAGTAGAAGAGGAGAGAAAAAGAGAAGAAAATTTTATTAAACTTATATATATAAATAAATAGTTATAGTTTTAAATCATGAGACGGCTAACGTTGTCGTAATATAGTGTTTGTTGCCATGATTAATCCATTGCCCAGGATACAACGCCTGCAACATTCCTCCACCACTACGTCGCCCTCGTAACACAAGAGGTGCCTTGTTCTCTCATGAAAATTGTGTGAATATTGGAGACTCCAAGGATCATCGTTATGGTACCTCCTTCTTTCCAGCCCCACATCTGTTTTGTGGAAACTCGCTTGCCTTCTTTTATATTATCCCCGGCAATGTTATAATCTTTCCTCTATGTTAAGTCCCGCGTCTGCCGCCCACCTGAGGGGAATTTGCGTTAGCAAGCCTTGTCAGGGGTGGTTTACTTTTCATTTATTTTAATTTTTATTTTTCTTTATGTAATTTTTTTTTATTTATTTATTTATTTATTTATTTATTTTTTTGCCCCCTCCTTTTGAAAAGGGCATTGCCCGTGAGTGGTGGTATCATGTAAAAAAAAAAAAAAAAAAAAAAAAAAAAAAAAAAGGAATATTTGTTAATTTAATGTATCATTTAAAAGATTTTTTGAGAAATGAAAAATAATTGTTAAAGTATAATGAAGAATGTTGGACGAACAATATTCTACCCTGTACAATCTGTATTGATCATATCTAGAAAAGTTGTTTGCTTTTCTATGGGGGAAAGACGTAGTTGCATCTCCTTCCTTCTAGTTAGTTTTGTAAGTAAAGACTTCCTTAATCACATGCCGTAGTTTGAAGTGTTTGAAGAAAACGAGGTTGCATAAAAGACCGGGATATTTTCTTAACCGTTTGTCTTTGGTTCTCACTTCTTTTAAATCCGCTTTTCTTCGGTTTGAAAGAGGCACAAACTCACATGAAACAAGGATATAAATTATTATTAAAAAAGGGAACAATCCTTTTCCGAACAATTGTTCTGTTGTGAACAACAATAACTTTAAATAGCAACAAGTCTTACAACAATAGCAGTAGTAAAAAGAAAGACCTCTTTCTGACAATAATCGCCTTTCGAAGTAAACCTTTTTTAGGTGGTTGACTTTTTTCAGGGCTGATATTGTCGTCTCTTATATTAATAAATGAATGAATTAATGAATGAATGAAGAGAATGAAATAATTATATTATTATTTAGATGATAATGATGATAAGTGTATCTTAAATTCTAAATTCTAATTTTTACACATTCCGGGCGCGGGGCTGCGACATTGCTTTAAGAAAAAGGAAGGTCGCAGCCGCCAAAACACCCAAGAGATTGTCAATAAACTAAATAAATTAATCAAACAAACTAAAAATATCTTTGGTTTTTTTACGAGCGGTAATAGCCGCTTGTCTTTGAGGAACTTTCCTCACACCCTCATCTTTATCAGATGTATTATTTAATTCTTTGGGTTTATTAGTTTTGTCACCATTATGTGTTACAGACACTTCTGTTGGATACAATATATTGATTGGATAATGAGCTATATTGCCATCACCCTTTTTTAGCATCACAGTGCGTACACAGTTGTCAGCACCATGTATTAGATTTATAACTCTACCCAACTGCCAATATGGGCGAGTTTTGGTGGCGCTTTTTATTAATACCACATCACCCACCTTAATGCGGTTAACCCAATCGTTTTGATATAATCATAACTATACTCACGTTAACCTTAAAAGATATGTTTCATTACCAAATGGTGCGAAGTGTTCCAAATTTTTGCTGCTCAAGAAAATATAACATAATGATCATTTTAGCTGTATTATGTGAAGTGAGCAGGTTCTCCTTCACCACATAAGGTATTCTAATCCATTAGATCTTATTCATCTGTATTTATCTATACTGTTAGTGTGAAGCACTTCCATTAGTAGTTATTCAAAATGAGTTGGATAGTCAGATATACTAGGTACTTATATAGATTCCAGAGAGGACTTCCACTATAAGGTCATAATGATAAGGCTAGTTGTTTATATATATTGATAAATGGTTGAATGCTGGAAAGTATAAGAAATCATATCAATATACTATTATTTTATTTAGATTAACGATACCTTATTCTGATTTTGTAAATATGCAAAGTTCATTTCAGGACCACGAAGCATTCTCCTACCCATTGCCGAATACTACCATCCATCGGGTAGCCTGATACCTGAGCGTAGTCTTATCAATATTGTTTCAATGTTGTTTGATTCTCTTATATGCTCACTTTGAAAGTTCATCTGAAATTAAAGAATATTTCCTATATATAGCATTATACCACCGAGAGCAATAAGTTCGGCATATTGTACTTGAATACAGAAATCTTACCAATTCTAAATTAAATGTTTTGTGAACGCAAATGAAAGATCGATAATATAATTGATTGAGATGTGACATTATCAGGCTTATAATTAGTGTCAAAGATAACTTTGCACGTATATTTCAAACAAGTATAAATATAATATATACATTTACTTTTCCACTTAAGATCACATACTTTATATCCA
>JABUQX010108767.1:27500-30000 GCA_015478945.1 Trachelipus rathkii | reverse complement strand
TATTATATTATATTATTATTATTGTACATTGACAATCCATCACGAGAAAACACAACAACCCGCACTCCTTACAGATACGAAACTACGCACCTCCTCCTCTCCAATGTGTGTAGGATAACCTTTTTGTTCCCTGGGGCCGATTTAAGCGAATCCAGGTCAAAATATATTTCAAAAACTGACCTTTTTCTGTAAAATTTGGTGCAATAATTACGTTAGGCCTAAATTTAGAATAAGCCTTTTTGTTGTTAGACGGGATAATTAATCCTAATACCAGGTCAAAAGGTAATTCAGTATAGACACGAATCATTGTTACTTATTATTTTTAATATATTTCAAACCGAAACATGCTGGATCGGTAAATCCTTTAAGCGGGTAAGAAGGAAATGTTTTCCTTACTTGTGATTGGTCGGAGTAGTCTTCCCCTAGTTCATAAGCTAACCACCGGGCTCAGCATGAGCCCCACCCGCCAAGGCAGCCAACCCCGCACCCGCTGGTGCGTCCCGCCGGGTCCCCGCCCGCCGCGTGCGCCCGCAGGCGCAATATTCCGCGTTCCGCCCGCGCGTGCCCCGCAGGCGCATATTTCGCGTCCCGCCCCGCGCGGGCGCCGCAGCGCAATATTCCCTTCGCGAATGACTATATACTATTAGATTATATATATATATTATATATATATATAACTATATCATATATATATTATATATATATATATATATTAATATATAATATAATATATATATATATATATATATATTGTTGTGTGTGTGTGGAGGGTAAGTGTCTATGGGTGAGCGTAAGTGTCTATGTGTATGTGCGTATTGTGTGAATAAGAGACATAGTGTATGGGTGATTAAGTGTTAAGTGTAAACTGGCTTATAGATGATCATCAAATAAGGTGGTATCAAAGATACCCCATCAAAGATGAGTCAATCAAAAGATGAACCGCCAAAGCTGAGGTACCAAAGCTAAGTTTTTAAAGTTGAGGCATCAAAGCTGAGTGCATCAAAAGCTGAGGCATCAAAGTGGAGGCATCAATGCTGAGGTTCAAAGTTGAACCTTCAAAGTTGAGGCAACAAAAACTAAGGAATCAAAGTTGAGCATCAAAATATCGAGTGGGTGGATACGTATGTGTAAGGGTATGTATGTGTGCGTGTGTGTGTGTATGTGTGTTCTAAATAATAATAACAAAGCATGAAGTAAATAACACTAAGTATAATAATAAAATTAAAAATAAAAAATGTTTTAATAAAGTATACGTTATATGTGTAAGTGAGTTTGCGTGTGGGGTGTGTGTGTGTGTGTGTGTGTGTGTGTGTGTGTGTGTGAAATGTGTACGTGCGTGTGTGTGTTGTATGTGTGTTCTAAATAATAATAATATTTAATACAGTGAATAAATAAAAATAGTATTAATAATAAAAATAACAATAAATTAAAAATAATAAAAATAATATAAAGTTAAATTATAAAATAATAATAAAAATAAATAAAAAGTATTAAGCAGTTAAAGGTATATAATGTTAATAAATATGTGAGGTAAAAGTAGTAAAATGTTTAAGTATGAAATAAAATGAATGACTCATAGTATATTGTGAAAAAAATTCTTTGAATGTTTAGTCATGAAAATAAAAATGAATGACTCGTAAGTATTATATTTCATTTCGCGAGGGAATATGGCGCCTGCGGCCCCCGCGGCGGGTCGGGGAACGCGGAAAAAATATTGCGCCTGCGGGCGCACGCGGCGGGCGGGAAACGCGGAAATATTGGCGCCTGCGGTGCGCAGCGCGGCGGGCGGGGGACGCGGCGGGACGCACCAGCGGGTGCGGGTTGGCTGCCTTTGCGGGTGGGTCTCATGCTTAGCCTGGTGGTTAGCTAGCATGAACTAGGGGAAACTACGCCGGACCAATCACAAGCTAAGGAAAACATTCCTTCTTACCTGCTTAAAGGATCTTACCGATCACAGCATGTTTCAGTTTAAATATAATTTATAAAAGAAAATTAAAAACTCGATCCTTGTCTATACTGGAATTACCTTTTGACCCTGTATTAGGTTTAAATTAGCCCGTCTACAAAAAGGCTTATCCTAAATTTAGCCATAACGTAGTGTAATTGCACCACAATTTTACAGAAAAAAAAGGTCAGTTTGGAAATATTTTGTTGACCTGGAATTAGGCTTAAAATCGCCCCCGGGATACAAAAAGGATTATCCTACAACACATTTTACAGAGAGAGATCAGTTTCGTATCTGTAAGGAGTGCGGGTTGTTGTGTTTTCTCGTGATGGATTGTCAATGTACATAGATAAATAATAATATAAGAAAAAACCCGAATTATTTAAAAAAACTTTGAAAATTTTTTTAGCTTAACATCTAGTGTGAATAATATAAATGATAAGTGAATAATTGTATATTTAAATAATGAACTTGAAAGATTTAATAAAATACATGTTATGTTAGCAGAGAAGAACTTATTTTGTTTCTTTATACTTATTACATGGCTAAAGAAGA
>JABUQX010108767.1:7500-22500 GCA_015478945.1 Trachelipus rathkii | reverse complement strand
GAGAAGAGATATACAGAGTGCATAAAAGAAGAAGAGGAAGGAGCGATGATGAATGATGATGATTCCAGAGGAATCAAAAATGGTAATATCCCCAAATGAATTGGGAATCGAACCATTAAACGGGATTTAACCCTTAAAATGAAATTTTATTTACTGAATGCAGCTACTAATTGCATAGATAATCACTATGGCAACCAGCAAATGTTGCACAACATATATGAAACTTAGCACAATTATGCGGCTACCCTCTAACTATTATCCGCTAGGTCAATTTTTCTTAATACATTGGCTAACTTAGTATTTTCATACCTAACCAGACTAAACACACCAACCCAACATTGGCTAACGTAACCTGGCCTAATATGGCTAGGTAAAACTATCTTGGCTCATATAACTTATTAATTACGGCATCTCTCTCTCTCTCTCTCTCTCTCTCTCTCTCTCTCTCTCTCTCTCTCTCTCTCTCTCTCTCTCTCTCTCTCTCTCTCTCTCTCTCTCTCTCTCTCTCCTCTCTCTCTCGTCTCTCTCTCTCTCTGCATGCTGTCTCACTCTTGACAACAAACTAAATTTTCTAAACCTCACTGGGCACATCTGGACTAACTTCGTCTGATGCTACTTACATGAACGAAATTTGAACAGTACACACAAACGCTCTAACTCTAACATGTGCAGGCTTTCATTTCTACAAGTAACTTGTGTTCGTCTGTATGCTGTACATAAACTATTATATTTCTTTTACATGACGAAACATTTATTTATTTTGTTCAAAGCTTTTATTTTTCACGAAACATTCTCACTCACCAGAAGTTATATCACATCTAATCTTTCCAACAACTGGTCCCTTATCACTGAGCGTCATAATGAATGACGTAACTTCAAAACAAGGTGCATATTGGTCTATTACGTCCAACCCCAGGTAGAGAGGTAGATGTGCAAAGTCGGTAATATTTTCAATTTCATACTATGTGCCAGTGCATAAAAGCGGCTCGCAAGGTTGATGATTGGGAGTATTGTATATATATATATATATAATATATATATATATATACTATATATATATATATATATATAATATTATATATAATATATATATATATATATATATATATATATATATATATATATATATATATATATATATATATATATATATTGCTGTAGGAGTTGTTTGTTGTTATTTATTATTTACACAAACACACACGCATACACTCATTAAATATAGAGAAATTTTACTTAGTACATGACTTAACCAAACCTTACGGCCAACTTACTTGATCCATGACCGTTATTTTCAATAATTCATGCATCTGATTTACCGTTTCTAAACGTCGTGAGGCCAGCATTTATATTTCCTATTTAATATTCAAATCTCATTTTCTTTTTAAGTTTTTATTATTTTTCTTTACATTTATATTTAGTTTATAGTTTTATTTATTCATTTTATAAGTTTTGTTTTCTTTGTTATGCTTTTATTATTTTATAAATTTTAATTTTTCATTTATATTTTGTTTAAAGTTTGATTTATTTATTTTATGTTATATTTTAAATTTATTTATTTTTAAATTTTTTTTATTTTAAATCTTTTTATTTAGAAAATTTTATTTATTTTATTAAAAGTTTTAAAACATGTTTTCGCTAATTTGTTTATTTTTTTATTGAAGATATGTACTTTATTGACCCTAAAGTAGTTAAACAGTAAAGCAGCAGCACAAATAACATACCCCATCCCCTTCCATTACGCCATGCCATGCGCTATTGACTTACTGCTCTACGTCATATTTGATCATATATTATGCATAAAGATAACATAAAAATGTTTTATTTTTGTATAAGAACAACATAAAAATGTTCTTTGTATGAACATAACATAATTTATTTAAAATATTTTATGTTTCTACTAAATCTTATTCTTTTTTATTATTTTTATTAAAATATCAATTAATCAATAGATCAATAAATTAAAACTGCCAAATCATAACCCTTTTCCTTATTCATGATCCATTGATTAAGTGATTAAAATTATATTTAAGTATCCTTTTTTATATAAACATATAAAAATAAGTTCTTTGAATAAACATTACATAAAAAATAAGTTCTTTGTATGAACATAACATAAACTTACTTAAATCATTATGTTTTCATTAAATCATTTATTCTTTTTATACTTATAACATAAAAATATAATTAATCATATGTTTATGTTGGTTTTTCATCATCATAGTAATATGCAACAAAACTTAACAAAAATTTATTAAAGCCTGACCTATCTATCATGCAGGTTTATGAATGAATGCTAACATAACAAAGTTTTCACATCAATAAAGCTAAAATAACAACCTGAACTAAAAACATAACATACCTAATATACCTTGCTTATGAATAAACTACTAACATTAACAAATTTCACTTCTTAATATCGTTATAGTAACTAACACCACCTAA
Source organism: Trachelipus rathkii (assembly GCA_015478945.1). Classification (NCBI taxonomy): domain Eukaryota; kingdom Metazoa; phylum Arthropoda; class Malacostraca; order Isopoda; family Trachelipodidae; genus Trachelipus; species Trachelipus rathkii. The sequence continues at coordinate 20,058 of JABUQX010108767.1, read as the reverse complement.
ATGACGTAGCCTAATCCCATTTTCCAGCATGTCATTAACATATCAATGTTAATTTAACATTAACATTGTAATATTTAACAAAACTTAACAAAAATGTATCATAACCTAACCAATCTATCATACCGATGAATGAATAATTGTTAACATAACAAAGTATTAATATCAGTAAAGCTAACATAATATCAACTTAACATAACATATCCTACGTACGAATAAGCTGCTAACATTAACAAAGTTCCTTACTTAACAACTGTTTAGTAAGTAACATTACCTACAAAAACGTAGCCTAATGGCACTTTTCCAACATATCTCCAACATAGCAATGTTAATTTAACATTAACATTGTAATATTTAACAAAACTTAACAAACATTTATCATAACCTATCCAGGGCTGGAAAAAACTCGGGGTTGAACCAAAAAAAACCATCACAGCGTTTTTTTAGGGGGCTTTTTTTGGGTTTTATTGGGCTTTTTTAAAATTTCTATTTTTGACCAAAACATGAAATGATGAATAATTATTGAATTTGTTTTTTTGTAATGTTATTTTAGTATTATTTGACAAATGTATGTTAATAAATAGGTATAAAATTTACAAATTGAACATATAATTTGGTAACAGACATTGTCCAATTCCCACTGCTGAATGAATGTCATTTCTTGATTGGTGAAACTTGTGAAGGTAAATAAATGGTATTGATATTTTTACAGGTTATTGATAGTAATGATACAACAGGACTATCTTAAGTAAAGTAATTAAGTAATATATTTAAATTATATTATTTAAATTTTGAACATTGTTGTTCATCATTAATACTGAGACTCTGAAGGCTAGTAATTTTAGCTACCAATAGATTCCACTCAGTTGTTACCTAGAACTAGGAAGGCTATGCCACCAGACCACCTTCCAAAGGACTGCCACCAACCCCACCCAGGTTACCTGGGGTTTCTTATGGTAAAAACCGGGGTTAAAATTGAGAGATTTAGGGAAAAAATACGGTATATGTATATAGTCACCTTTGTTATAAAATAAATAAGTAAGGCACCCACTGTGAAAGTTTCAGAAGATTTTAATATATATATATATATAATATATATATATAATAATATTATATATATATATATATATATATAATATAATATATATAATATATATAATTATATATATATATCATATATATATATATATATACATAAATATATAATATATATATATATATATATATATAGAGTAAATATATATATATAATATACTATAATTATATATATATATATAATATATATTATATATATTATATTTTTATTATATTTATATTATATTAATATATTATATTATATTATATATATAGAAAAACTGTGGTTACAACTAAAATGGCAATTTAAGTCACTCATGGGAAATTAGTGAAGAAGTGGTGTCCACAGGTCAGCTGCTGGGGCCACTATTGGTCCTCAATGCATAAATGATTTAGAGTAGGGACTTAAATGCAAGGTTTCTAAGTTTGCAGATGATTTCAAAGTGGCTACCTCAGTTAGGAATAATAAAGGATGTATAAAGATTCAAAATAATCTTAATAAACTTCTGGGTGGGCATATAAGTGGCACAAATGAATTTTAATAGTAAAAAATGTAAAGTTCTTTACCTAGAGGTTACTCAATGAAAAGTTTTAACTACGATATGAATGAGGAATTACCTTGAGTCTGTGGACCAAGAAAAAGATTTAGCTCTCATTATAATCAGCAATTGGAAATTATGTAATCAGTGTTTGGAAGCAAGGAATAAAGCTAATAAGATGCTGGGCAAAATAAATTGCAATGTAATTTACAGAGCAAAGAAGTTATAGTAAACGTGTATAATAGCTATGGCAGGCCAGTATTACGAGATGTGCACAAGTTTGGCACCTTATTTAAAGAAAGACTTAGATATTGCTAGAGAGAGTGCAACGGTAGAGCAACAGGATTATTTCTAGGTTTGTAGTGTAAAGCTATGAGAGAAGCTGAATGAGTTAGGAATGTTTCTGTAGAAAGGCGACTTTTCAGAGGGATAGGGAATACAGTCTACAAGAATATTACATTCTATTAATAATACGGAGACCAATAAATTCTTTGCATAGTAAAGCAACGGAACGGAGAGACCAGTGGGTATAGTAAGAAAATTAAGAAGAAAGCATGCCATCTTGATATAAGAAAACATTCGGTTGTTAAAATTTGGAATGGTTTGCCACAGGATTTTGTTGAGTGCGACTCGATTGCAACAATTTAAAAAAGGGAAAGGAATTGGGGATTTTTAAAGGTTTTAAAATTAAATTCAAAAAAAATTGGGGAAATTTTTTTTTGGGGGGTTCATATGTATACTAGTCATTAAAAGCCAAACTTGGCGGATTTTATTACAAGGAGTTATTAAGCGTTAAACTGCCATGTTTACTATCAAGTTATTAAGCTTGTGTGGTTTAACATGCTACATTAGCTATAGTTTTTTTCTTTTAATTGTAGACTTTGTGTATATATACTATGCAAGTTATGACAAGCACTAAGGTGCTTTGTAAGATTTGCATGAGCATGTTTTAGACTTTGTGTATACTATGAAAGTTATTGACAAGCCCTAGATTGCTTTGTGAATTTGGTTCTATTGGCTCGACTGGAACAGTTTCGATAGGCCCATGTGGCTTCTTACTGTATTTTTATTTCTAATGTTCTAATATATATTCGATGGTTGTGGATAATATTTATCTTCGTCCACAATGACATTTTATTATCAAACTTACTTTCGATATTTTTTTCAAAAAAAATATTGTTTATAGATACATCGATAGTTATTTGACTATCGGGCATAAAGTCTACAAGTTTACAGACAATATTATAAGTGCACTTGAGAAAATTTGTATTAGGTTTGTTGTGTATATTTCTGTATTTGTATTAGAACTGCTGTGTATATTTCTGTTTTGCGAGATTCAGAAGGTTGTAGATAAATTTACTTTTATTTTCTAATATTTTCTGTGATTTTTTGTTTTTTCTCATATGTTAATGAAAAGATAATAATATAGTTTCATTCCCGCTTTTGAGGTAATTACTGTACTAAAACTAGAAACATTTCTTTAACAAAAATGATATCAAAAAGTTATTTAAAGTTTTCATGATTCATTAACGTAAATTTTAAATGTATGTATATTTTCAATAAAAATATTTAAAAAAGCGCTACGAAAACAACTTTTTATTTTTTTCTCGTTCGTGTAGGAATGAAGGAACTGTGTCAAAACTCAAAATGTGTATTAGGTTATCAATATGTTAATATCTATTTTTTATCAGATTATCAATACATTGATATCAATATGTTTTAATATTTTTAATTTTAATAATGGAATCTATTTATTATCTTCTAGTCAATAAAATTTAAAGATACATTCATTTGTACTTTTGTATTAAATTTTAAAATTAATTTTTTTCATTCTCATTTATTTCAAATATTTAAAAGGTGTATCAGTGAAAATCTTGAATAAATTGCAACTAGGCTCACTAATAATAAAACAATATAGTTGTTATTATTGCATATTAGTAATTTTTAAAAATCTAACATACTGAACTAAGAATAAACCATAAACAGTTTTTTTTAACTTATCTATTCTAAGAGCACAACTCCCCTAGCATATCTTAAGTATGAATAAAAGGCTATCATTGACAAAAGTCATTATCAATCCAGTTAACATAATAATTAATCTACTCTGACAACCTGACCACATCCTACAGTATCAATCATATAGATCTATGAATAAATGACAATGTTTCTCAAGTTTTCTAGAAATCAATACCGTTAACATAAAATACATTCCCGGCAAGCATAGCTGTTAGTTACATTCCTTATTGTAACAAAGTAACAGCGTTCTTACTATAAATCATCATAACATACCGAAACTGAAGATTAACTTACTAAACTATGAATAAATGCTAACATTAACAAAGTGTTACCTACATAGCAAAGATATTAGCATTTTGAACTATGAATAATTGTAACGTTAACAAAGTTCTCTATCAAATCTAACATTACCCAACAAAACTTAATCTAACCCTACTCTTCTAACATATCATTAATAGCTAACAAAGTAATATATGACAAAACTTAACATTTACTAACAAAACTAGTATAACCTAACAGATCTAAACCCACTTAACTACGAATAAATGCTAACATTAGCAATGTATCCTACCTATCAAGGACACGGTGTACATAACCCTATGAAAAGAATAACAAACAATAACATGTAAGCATTACCGAATCTGAATGTTTCATATACAGGATGATATTTTTTCGAAGTCAAGCATTGTATTTTGCTCTTCGTTCAAACGTTAACGTAATTTTTAGCTTTCCTAGTAGAAAAAATCATAGGAAATTGGAAATTTTTATTGAAAATTTGTTTCAGTAATAAAAGATTTATGTTTTACTACATTAAAAACACAATAACATGTGTTTAATATACACACACCGCCTCACAATACGCGTATCTTTATAACCTTAACCATATTTTCGAATATACATTTTTTTATTTATGTTAAAGCTAAAATTTAACTTAAGCAAAGTTCCGTACCTCATAAAAAACTGTAGTACTAGCTCTGATCATTGCTTCAAAGATGTTTTATACACCCTAATAAACAATCCTACCTAACAATACTAGGGTTAACCAAATTTAATAAGCCAATCTGTGTTACCTAAGGTCTTCTCCTTCACTCATCCTACTAAAAATACTAAAATTAAATTTTATGGGCTCATTATTTAATAAAGTACGAAAGTAATTGATCTTTTTCCTACCAAAAATCCCATTTTATTGTCGCCCCTCGAAGGTGTATGTGAAGTCCTGTTTGGGATCATCCCTGAAGATGAGTGTAAGTGAGCTCCCTTTTGTCTGAGACTCGCTTACGCCCCCTGTGTTTTTCGTCTATTTACAGCCATCTCCTACTTGGTGGGGCTCGGCTTCCCCTACGTGGGTAGTAGCGACGTAAAACCTCGGCTCAGGTTAGCTGACGTCACCAGCTTTTGGGGTAGCAAGTTTGAGTGGGATACGTCATCTACGTTAAATATAACTCCAGCAAATTGAGCTCGAAAAGTGTGGCTTATAAAATTTTTTCCTAACCCTCAACTCCAGTAAATTGATGAGGGAGAAAAATGTGGCTTATAAAACATATTCCAAACCTTTTAAAAACTCAGAAAACGGTCATTCTGACCTCAAAAATGGTCTCACCAACCTTAGAAACCTTTACTTTGACACATCAAATATCAAACTCTAACAATGTGATGGAAATTTCCAAGTCAGCTGCTGACATAACTTGGCATATCCTACCGTTCAAAAGCTCCAGAATCTCCGAAGACGGTCTCACCGACCTTAGAAACGCGTCGTTGTCATTGAGCTAAAAGAGACAAACTCCTCGGGAGTTGAGGGCCTTGACCAAGTCAGCTACTGACATAATTTTATCGAAACGCTTCGTCAACCTCGGAAACGGCTTCCTCTGCCTTATAAACCTCTAATTTGATGCCTCAAGCTTCAAAATCTAACGACCTTAGGGGATAATCAAAGTTATTTCGGCATTTGACTTGGATTTCCTGCTTCAAACGCCTTTTCAATTTCAGAAATGGGTTCCCCGGCCCTGGAAACCTCTAATTTGATTTGACTCCGTAAATGTCAAAAACGTGAAAAACATTCGCCTAGTGCCAAAAAGTTACAAAATCATTCGTCTAGTGCCGAATGTTTGTTTGCCGCCGAATTCACCCTCCTTACTACTATATATATATATATATATATATATATATTATATATATATATATATATATATATATATATATATAATAATATATATATAATATATATATATATATATATATATATATATATATATATATATATGATTAAATATAGATAAAGAATATAAAATATATATATATATAATATAATATATATATATATATATATATATATATATATATATATTATATATATATATATATATCATATATATATATATATATATATATATATATATATATGTGAACTCTCCTCAAAGGGTTGGGCTATAAGATTAGAAAGACCAAATGAGCCGTGTCCATTGTAATATGGATGGTATAGGGAGAGTGATGCACAGATTAGACGGCCGAGAAAAAAAATTTAGTCGTAAGTGAGAAGGAGAGTTGATCAATCAAAATGTTTTAATCTTCACCTTATCAAGAAGAGAAGTATGTGTGGAACCACACCACATATGCGACGAATGCTCCATACAGGGGAAACTAACGTTACCAATACATAGCATTAAACTGGGATAGTGGAAAGAAGTTCTGAAGTCGCTCCTGAGCACCCAATCCCCTACAAGCTTGTTAAGTGAAAGATATAATATTATCCTTCTAACGAAGGTCACGGGAAATGGATATAAAAGAATGTGAATTACAAGAGGAGGTTTTGAGTTGTATGAGATTTTGAGTTATTGAAAACATCCATATTTTGTCTTCCCCAATCAAGAGATAGGAGAAGGATCAGAGGTCAGTTGCTCCAAGGTCACCTTCTTAGCACTAATTATTTACTAAATAAGAATGAAAAGTATATGAAGTCACAAGTCATTAATGAGGATTGAATAGAATACCGAAGAATTTTTTGATAGCTTTAAAGGATGAACGATGCACGCTTGCAATAGCTGCCATAGAACGAAATGAAAAAAATCAAAACGAAGGTTACAGAAATAGGTACAGAATGAGAGAAGATTAGAAATCAAAGCTTTGTGCTGGACTTTATCAAAATCTTTCGATATGTCAAACGTCAATATGAAGAATTCACCGAAATGTCAAAAAGAAGCACCTGTCAGAGGCAAAGAAAGGAAGATCAACAGGCGAACTTTCCTTATGGCCAAACTGTCGATTTGAGATAATGTTAGAAGACTAAAGATGTTTCCAAATCTTGTTGCTAAAAATGGGTTCGAAAACTTAGGAAAGCACATAGATTAAGGAGATAAGACGAGAGTAAGAGGGTTGAAACGGGTCTTCCTACTTCGTTCCAGGTTAAATGAGAAAACGTTTATGGGAGGAAGGAAAGATGTATGTTGATAGAATATGAGGAAACAGTTTACCAATGTATAGTGTAACCTTGAAATCACAGATTTTCAGAACCAAAGGAGGAATACAGTCAAGACCGTTCTATGTCTTTGCATTAAGCTCATTGATTGCTGACTCCAGAATAACTTCTTTGCTCGTATATGAATTATGGTTTTATGAATAAGAAAGTTGAAGGAAGATGGAGAAGCTGGAATAGCTTCGGAGTCTTGTAGATTGGAGTTAGAGGGAAATATTTCAGTTAAGTGTTCACCTTTAGCAGATAAAACAGAATCACTGCCGGTACGGGTAATAAGAATTGGGATAAGTAAGAAGTGTAAAATTTAAAAGTTTGTTCCTTTCCTATTTGGGCGACGCAGTTAATTTTTGTTTTATTATTATTATTATTATTATTATTATTATTATTATTATTATTATTATTATTATTATTATTATTATTATTATTATTATTATTATTATTATTATTATTATTATTATTATTATTATTATTATTATTATTATTATTATTATTATATAAGTTTTACTTTTAACTTCTAATTCTCTAAATATTTTTTTCTGATTTTCATTTAATTTTCTTAATACTAGTCTAGAAAATAGTTTGCATAAAAAATAAGAGGCATATTTAAATTTATTAGTTTCTGACCGGTTTCGTCCGTAAACTTCGGACATCTTCAGAGTTTCAATTCTAACATTTGAATGAATTAAAATACAAAATTTAAAAAAAAATAAAAATTACAAATTAGATTTATATTTTATATTTTTTCATATATATATTTTAATTTAAGTGGACAATACGTTGGAAACTTTATGTTAATGTCTGGTTTTAAATGTTTTATGTAGTAAGCCTCAGCTATTCAGTTTTTGAGTTTCGCATTGAGGAGTGCCAAAATTTTGATATGACTGGAGATATCAGGGTTATAGTTGTTTTGTTATTGCTCCTGAATTAAATGTTTATATATTTTACTGGGTTTGGATCCTAACTGATGTGCTTATCTGTAAATCTATTTAGTCGTGTAACCAATATACGTCGACGTACAGTCAGATTCGGGGCATGCGAATTGGTACACGACATGGTGATTAACTGAAGGGGTATCCTTAGTAGAGAAGCCAGGAAGAAAGTTTTCTTGTTTTGTGGTATAGTTAAACTGTGATTTTTGTGTTGTTTGTAGATTTAATGTGGGTATTAATAATGCCGCGTAGGCATTTTTCCTTCTTTAATCAAAGTCCTTTTGCATTGAAGTTTTTAAATTAAAATTTTAATGCTTTCAGAGATATTATTCGTATTGTCCTGCTTCTCTATTAAGGATACCCTTTCAGTTAAATCACCATGTCGTGTACCCAATAACGCATGTCCCGAGTCGGACTGTACGTCGACGTATATGGTTACACGACTAATAGATTGACAGATTAGGGCATACCAGCACCGATTTAAACCTAGTAAAATATATGAACATTTATTCACGGAACATAACAAAACAACTATACCTGATATTTCACAGTCATTCAAAATTTTGCACTCCTCATGCGAAGCTCAAAAACTGAAAAATAGCTGAGGCTTACTACATAAAACATTTAAAACCAGACATTAACATAAAGTTCAAGGTATTGTCCCCTTAAATTAAATATTATATGAAATGTAAAAATCTAAAAAAATTTTAATTTGTATTTTAATTTTTTTTAAATCTTGTTTATAATTCATTCCAAATGTTTAGGAATTTGAAACTTCTGAAGATGTTCCGAAGTTTACGGGACGAAACCGGTCAGAAACTAATAAATTTAAATATGCCTCTTATTTTCTATGCAAACTATTTTCTAGACTAGTATTAAGAAAATATTAATGAAAATTCAGAAAAAAAATATTTTAGAGAATTAGAAGTTAAAAGTAAAACTTATATTAAAAACAAAGCTGACATAGAATTTCTATATTATATGTATTTTATTATTATTATATTATTATTATTATTATATTATTATTTTATTATTATATTATTATTATTATATTATTATTATTATTATTATTATTATTATTATTATTATTAGAATAGTAGATATTTGCAATACTCTGCTCTTCTGGGAATATTCTCGCTCTTTTTGAACAGATTAATAAATGGTTATACAAAAGTGTAAGTCGGTGAGGGCATCTGCTTAGCGAGGTCGACCAGTATGATGTACGTTCCCAATATAGACAACAATTCACCGGAAATGAATTAAGATTTTGGTGAGAATACCGTTCTATATACAGTATTCATACAGTATATACGGTATAACTCTCTCTTTATTTGTGAAGCTATCTGTCTATAGTAATTACAGAAAGCGTCTATTGTTGAAAACCTTCTTAAAATTAGAAGGATGGCCTGCGTTTTTGATCAATAGTAAAGGAGGGGGCACTGCCTGGAACATAAAAAAAACAAGTGAAAAGATTTAAAAAAACTCCCATACCTTCTTTATCCTCCAAATATTCCTTCGTCTGCTTATCACCTTATTAAGAGCGTACAGAAACAGATAACACTGTTCTTTACACATGTGATGAAGAAAATAATTTTCTCTCTCTCTCTCTCTCTCTCTCTCTCTCTCTCTCTCTCTCTCTCTCTCTCTCTCTCTCTCTCTCTCTCTCTCTCTCTCTCTCTCTCTCTCTCTCTCAACTTTTTTCTTCAAACCAAAATTTTGTCTTTTAAAAGAACAGCAGCAATAATACAATCTAGTGAACTCGTGGATGAATGTTATTGATAAAGATGGAGAAACCCATGTTGTTGATTGATTAAATTATAAATCTAATGTTTTTTCTGACAAGAAATTTGGAAATTGCTTTTATATATATATATATATATATATAATATATAATATATATATATATATATATAATATATATAATATATATTATATATATATATATATACATATATATATATATAATATATATATATATATATATATATATACAGTATATATTATATATATATATATATATATATATATATATATATATATATATATTTATGATATATATATATATATATTAATATATATATATATAATATTATATATATATATATATATACTTTATATATATATATATAAGTATAATAATATTATACATAAGGTATTTATAAAAATAATGTAAGTTAATATATATTATATAATATTGCTATATATAATATATATATATATATATATATATATATATATATATATATATATATATATATATATATATATATATATATATATATATATATATATATATATATTTTTTTTATATAATAAAAAGAGAGAAAAAAAATATAAATATATATATTATATATATATATATATATATATATATATATATATATATATATATATATATATATATATATATATTATATAATATATATAGATAAAGAAAGAAATATATATATATTATTTGTTGGAAGTAATGGTAAGAGACCAACCAAATTCAACTACAGTTTTTTTGAAAAATGAAGTGCCAGGGTCAAATTGGGTGCCACATTTCCCGATACAAGGTGTTTGAAAAGAAGCAAGTCATATAAAAAGTTGGGAAAAACAGTCATTACCAGTAGAGAGAGAGAGAGAGAGAGAGAGAGAGAGAGAGAGAGAGAGAGAGAGAGAGAGAGAGAGAGAGAGAGAGAGAGAGAGAGAGAGAGAGAGAGAGAGAGAGAGAGAGAGAGAGAGAGAGAACATTTAAGTTTGAACACTGTGGTTTGAAGAATGTTCTCAAAGAGCTGAACAGAAAAGGATGAAACTTTGTGAAAGGAAGTGAGGAAGTGTTCCTCCTCAAAGGTAAAGGTATGCGACTTTAGAGTTCAGAAAAATATTAATCGTTTTAATAGCGGGAGAGATGCAACAATATGAAGGAAGAAGTTGATTGGAGAGAATTTGCGAGTGCAGAATTTGCGAGGCCCCTACCGTGGCTCAAACGGTAGAGCGACGGAGTCGCATGGCAAGGTTGCGGGTTCGAATCCTAGTTCGAATCCTAGTAGAAATTACCCTAGAGAGTTACCCTCCTTGAACAGGGCTATGCCCGTGAGGTGTGAGCTTTAAAAAAAAAAAAAAAAAAATGGGTTGATAAGAATTAAAACAGTAAATTCCACCTTCTCAAAGGAAGCTATGTCACTGATACGGCTCCAGATGTGTGATACATATTCTAAAAAAGGGGTGGATAACACCCCTATTAAAAGCAAACACCTTGGGTGTGTGTGCAGAATTTTGAACACTCCTCAGAACACTAACTTACCGGAGATATTGTTCATAAAGAGATGTGAGCTTTCAAAGAAAAATCACGATAAAATATAAAACTGCAAAACAAAACTTACAAATTGAAATTTCATTTCTTCCATTTGCAATATATATATATATATGATAAGATGGAGAAACCCATGTAAAAGTAAGAAGTAGTAAAGGTTTAAAAGTTTGTTCCTTTCCTATTTGGGCATATATATAATATATATATATATATAGTATATATATGTATATTATATATTTATATTCCAGTATTTTTTAAATTTATTATATATATATATATCATTTGTATACATTTTATGGCTGCATATAAATAGAAATATTATATATATATTAATATATAATATATATATATATATATATATAATATATATATATATATATATATATATATATATATATATATATATATATATATATATATATATATATATATATATATATATATATAATATATATATATATTCTATTGTATATATCTATATATATATATATATTAAATATATATTATATATATATAATATATATTATATATACATATATATATATAAATACTATATATAATTATATATATTATATATATATATATATATATATATATTATATATATATATATATATATATATATATATATATATTAAGCTGGGTTGAAAACATACAAAAGTTGTAGTGCAGATTTGAAACAACTTTATTTTGGTGCTCTCTTCAGATACAAACTGAAATGTGTTAAAAGTAAGTTCTTCAAGATTTGTTTTCATACCCCAACGTTACCGTGTTTTTTCTATATAAAAACAAAAAAAAAAAAAATATATACTAAATATATATATATATATATATATATATTATATATATATATATATTATATATAGATATATATATTATATATATAATATATATATATATATATATATAATATATATATAGCCAGCTATACAGTATAGCTTAATTCCTTACATTCTTACATGCTAAACAACCTGCATAGTACAAAATCTCATAGAAAATCAGATTTTGTCTGTACTGAAGGTATTTCGATTCGAGAATGTTTGGTTTGTAGTATTGCACCATGTCGAGAAGTATGACGGAGTGATTTGAGAGTGATTTGGGAGTGATTTGGGAGATGTTTGGGAGCGATTGATTGAGTGACACGGATACTTTGGTAGGAGAATTTGTTGATTACTAACCAAAATATCATCACTAATATCATCAAGAAGAGGTGAGGGGGGGGTGATAGGAGTACTCCCCC
>JABUQX010108767.1:0-2500 GCA_015478945.1 Trachelipus rathkii | reverse complement strand
ATTTAATTTTTAATTACTCCTCTAAAATACTAACTTTAGATGAAAAAAGATTATTAAGATTGGGTCTTAATTTTTGCTTACCGCGTTTCCGCATTCCGATTTACTCTTTCTTAGCACATGCAAGGGTTACCAGGTTATTCCCAAATTTATAAGACTTAGGCTTTTTACTAAAAGATTGTATAACAGTAACCTATACAAAGGGTTCCAATTTAAATTACTTAATAATGAGATATCCTTTAAGAAGAGATCATTGATTTCGACAAACAAACAATACCAACTAGGTCTTCGTGAAGTAAAGAACATGCTGTCTTATATTGATTTCTTGTACATCACTTGCAGATTAGCAGTTCAATCCTCCAAACTTGTAAATAACCATAAAATTAGACACGAGAAGAAACTAAAAGCTCTTAACTTGAACTTGACTAACACTAATCCTGATAATTTAATTTTTAATTACTCCTCTAAAATACTAACTTTAGATGAAAAAAGATTACTAAGTTTGGGTCTTAACTTTTGCTTACCGCGTTTCCGCATTCATTATTTGAACTATTTGTAATCTTTTGAAAAACTGATTTACATATTGAAACCTTTTGATATTTACAAAGCCGATTTTAAATTAGTTTCCCATAAAATAAAACAGATAGTTTTCAATTATTACTATAAGTTTAAACCTTCAAAAGTTTTTTCCTTTTTATTTTCTAATTCAGATTTTTTTACTTTAAAGTCCCTCCAATCAGATCATTCTTTAATTTTTTGTAAGTCTGATAAAGGCCTAGGGACAGTTATTTTAAATAGATCCGACAATATTGATAAGGTAACTAATGTTCTTTTCGACACTTCGAAATTTAAACTACAAAAAGACATAGATCCTTTGAAACTATCACTAAATCTGGAAGATAATCTGAATAGAAATTTACGTATGCTCTTAAAATCTGATAAAATAAACATCCACTTTCGATGACCTGTATTCCAGAGGCTTCCCCGGTATCCTGTACGGTTTACCAAAGGTCCATAAGCCAAACATCCCGATTCGTCCTATATTAGCAGCATATAAAACCCATAATTATAACCTTGCTAAGTTTTTAGTCCCCCTCTTATCCCCCTTTGCCTCAAACACTTATACCATACGCAATTCTTACGATTTTAAAGATTGGTTATTTTCTATTAACAATTTACACACCTTTCATATGACCAGTTTCGACATTGAATCCCTCTACACAAATATTCCTACTGACGATGTCATTAATCTTATCATTAACACTATTTTTAGTTCCACCGATATTTTCAACAATTTTAATAGACAGGAATTTAAGTATTTACTCGATTTAGCAACTAAGGACACTTATTTCTTCTTTAATAATGAACTATATTGCCAATCAAATTCCCTAGCTATGGGCTCCCCCCTTAGCGCCACCTTAGCAAACTTTTACCTTAATCATTACGAAACTATTTGGCTGAACCAATGTCCACCCCAATTCAGACCCTCTTTTTATAAGAGGTATATGGACGATACTTTTTTATTATTTACAGATAAAAACAATGTATCCCCGTTTTTTAATTATCTTAATACTCAACTCCACAACATTAAATTCACTAGAGAAGATGAGAGTAACAATTCTCTATCTTTTCTCGACCTTTTAATTAATAAATCATCTTTCGACTTTACTACAGAGATCTATAGGAAAAAGACATTCACTGGTCTTGGATTAAACTTTTTTAGTCATACCCCTCTATTATACAAATGTAACAGCATAAAAACTCTTCTACATAGAGCCTACCATTTAACTTCTTCCTATTTTTTAATGCATAAAGAGTTTAACTTCCTCCATAGATTTTTCACTTCTAATTATTTCCCTTCTTCATTAATCCACAAATCCATTAATTTTTATTTGAATGTCAGATTTGACCCCAAACTAATTTATAGTCAAGCTAAAAAACGAGACCTTTTTATCAGATTGCCCTATTACGACCCCATCTACTTAAAACTAAAAAAAGATCTATCGCAGGTCCTACAGGACCACTATCCTCAACTCAACATCAATCTCATTTTCACCTCGTCTTTTAATATTTCATCTATCTTAAATCACAAGGATAAAATTCCCGTTGCTCTTAGGTCCTCTGTTGTTTACAAGTTTTCTTGTGATGACTGCACAGCCATCTACGTGGGTAGCACCCTACGTCAACTTACAGTCAGGATTGATGAGCACCGTGGTGTTTCCTCCCGGACAAACAATTTTCTCTGTTCCCCGGCCTATTCTGCCATCAGAGATCATACTCAAATTAAAAATCACGCTCTTAATCATTCCAATTTCACTATACTCGCACAAACTTCTGATCCAACCAACCTACATCTTTCGGAATCTTTGTTTCATTCACAATCTAAACCTAGTCTTAACAAACGACAGTTGGCCCTTTTAGTCTTACAATTGCTTATGAAGTCTCATTTTGTGTTTCGTCTCAACCTGTCACTCGACACTTAATTAAGTTATCTCTCTCTTTT